>BPLQ01004381.1:0-52130 GCA_021605075.1 Caerostris darwini
TAAATAATTAAAGCATAGTAATACAAAAAAGGTAAATGATATAATTAAAGCATTATAATGCAAAAAAAAGTAAGCAGAAATAATTAAAACCTAGCAAAGTAAAAAATGAAAATAACTAAAGTTTGAAACGAAATAACTATTTTCCTTGATGCAAAAAGGGAAATAAAATTACTTAATTATAGTAATGCAAAAAGAAGAATAAAAAAAACTAAAACATAGTAAAAGTTATTTAAACATTGGAAATAAAATAGTTAAAACATAGCTACGTAAAAATGAAAATATCTAAATTAAAGTGAAATTACTAAAGCATAGTAACGCAAAAATGAAAATAACTAAATGAAAATGAATTAACTAAAGTATTGTAACTAAAAAATGAATAGAATGCATGAGGTATGAAATCAGGCAAATACAAATATTTATCAAAAAATTACAGATTCCCCAACTCAACAGTCCACACACACCTCAGTGAGCATCTGTTTCAATTGTTGGGGGTTTTCTGCTAGAAAGACTCATATAGAGATGTATCACCGTACTGCATTCTATACACTCTCTGTGAGATTTAAATGAGGTGAGTACTCTGATCAATCCAATCTTCTGAAGGCAAGCAGTTAAGAAGCTTCCCTACAGTACACGTCCGATGTAAACATGCATAAAAAAGAGATTATGCACCAATGTCACCTTGGAACGAATGTGACTAGAATGAATTGGCCGAATTTGGGCACTCCGCTGCTTTTTGTCTGATCAAATTTGAGCATTCCACTATTTTTTGTCTGGACAAACTTGTCCAAAACATTTTCTTTCTGTTCTAGAGGAGGATCACTGGCTGACAATATAAATCTCCGGAGCCTGAATAGCCACAGGTGTCGGGTTCGAATTTGGGCCGGTGGTGCCATGGTTGTTTGTAGTGGTTCGGAATTCACTTTAGGGGCACCTCAGCTCTAGGCACGGTGATGGGTTGTGGCCATATAGTGGTAATATGAATCTCTGGAATGAATCTAGCCCGCTTCCTGTCCATTCGTTGACTGTCTCTCCAGACTACAAAGGGGCGACGGAACGCCGTATCGGCGTCTTACCCCGACGCTAGTGAGATAAAAACAGTGTCTCTTCGAATTTCAATATGAATTATTATTGAGAGTCAACTCAGATTTTTTGATTTATAAAGAGTATGTGAATCTCTTGAACATACTTTTATAAATCAAAGTCATTCCACATAATAACATCTCCCCATCTCAGTATAATGCACTCTATATGGTCGCTTTTCGCTGCACTTCATTTTTTTCAGAAAACGCAAACATAACATGTTTACTTCATTAAAACATAAACATAACAAAAAATTCTTTTCCAAAAAATTTCCAAAAAATTCTTCTCCTGTATTACATTAATTGATCTATGTGCTTACTAAAGACATATAAGAAATATTTCTTTTTTGCTTGTAACTCTGCTCATTTTGTATGAAGTATAAAACATTGCAAAAAGTTCATATAAATTAATACATTATTTTGGATGGAAAACTTATTAATTGACCAGTAAAAAGTTTAAAAAATTAAATTTACATTTATTTACAGCCAAAAACCGAACCATTTCTTTTGAAAACAATTTTATGATAGTAGACGTTTTTCTTTTTTCACGTCAACGTTAAAGAGTTTCGCCAATCTGTGATCGCATATGCTAAACTACAGTGTAAAAGTCACGTGAGGTATATATTTTTGCCCTACCCCGTTGCATGCTCTATTAAAATACTACTCTAGGGTTGAGATTTTAGACGAGGGGCAACAATAAATGGGATGCTAAAACCTGCTGGCGAATAGGACACCTTCCTGAAGGCGTCCGGCCCACTAACAACACCGGCTGATGTGCTCAGCTGCAAAGTAATGGTGCCTGCTGATCGTTATCGATATCTTTTCAATTGCAGAACGATATATCGGCCATCCACTGGCGTTTTTTTTTCTTTTCTCTATTTCTTTAATTCCATTTTACAGCTGGACATTTGCAATGTAGAATTAGGGCCTATATGTTTTAATTTATTATATTCCGTTTCAGTTTTGTGTGCGATAATATTATCTTAAGAGCTATAACTATAGAAACAGAGCAAATAAATTCAATTTTCTTTTATTAAATCCTCTGGAATTCAATCTAATGTGCCAACGAAATCACGACAGAGCTCGATTGAGTTATTTTCGAGTATTATAAGTCCTACAATTTTTTACAAACGAAGAAAAACTTTTAAACATTATCAAATTTTCCATAATGTTCTTCGAATTATATATCAAACATTTAATTTTGAAAATAAGCAATTAAAAATGTAAATAAAATAATAAAATTTAGCAAATTAGCAAATAAAAATGCAAATAAATATATAAAAAAATTTAGTAAATTAGCAAATTAAAAATGTAAGTTATGAAATAAAATTTAGCAAATTAACAAATAAAAGTGTAAATAAATTTAAAATATAATTAAAATAAATATGTAAATATATAATAAAAATGTAAATATATAATTAAAATTTAGCAAATAAACCAATAAAAATGCAAAAAAAAATAAAGTTTAGTAAATTAATAAATAAAAATGTAAATAAATAAATAATAAATTTAGTAAGTAAAAAAAATTAAAATTTAAGTAAATAAATATGAACGAAAATTAAAAACGAACATTTGTACAAAAAGAACAAAACAAAATTGTTCAAATTGAGTTATTCGAGAATTGAAAATATAAAAAAAAGCTTCCCAGTTCATTTTCTATAATTAATTTTGTTTCATTTTAAGAAAAAGAAAATAATGAAATTTTATTTGTTTGCATGGAAGAAAAAGGAAATGAGAAAGAAAAGTTTCTGAAATGCCAGGGACGGTAAACAACAAACTTTTGCACTAAAGCCATCCTGCGTTTAAGACAAACTTCAAAGTTTCAGCCTAAACAAAGGTTTTGCACCTAATACTTAAAGACATTCCGCCTTTTTCCGTTTATTCCCAAGGTACCAGAATCCAGTTTATGCCATGTTTCGTTACTCATTTCTTCTAAATGCATTAAACAATGGTTTCAGGAAATTGTTTCGGTCGGAAACAAGTAAACGTCTCGAGATAAAAAAAAAATGCATCGAAAATAATTTACTTTGGGACGTTTGTACGCCGGGATCCTTTGTCCGAATTAATGGAATTACAGAGTCCCGACAAAGAAACGGGAAAAACAGGATCCCGGATAATAAACAATGAAGAAAATTTCGCGTTACGCGCACTGGAATTGAGCAGGGAAAGAATGAAGTGAGACGATTAAGATGTGCATCCTCCTCAGTTCCGATTTTCTAGATCGTTAAATCTTTCTTTCAGATTAAAAAAAATAAAAGGAATTTTAATAAAAGAAGAATTTTTAAACTTCACTGCTAAAGTATATACACTGAAGTGACAAAAGTCATGGGATAGCGATATGCAAATTTTCAGATGGCAGTAGCATCGCGTAGAACAGGTATAAATGAGCAGTGCTTTCACAGAGCTTTCATTTCTGTTCAAGTTATTCATGTCAAGAGGTTTTGACGTGATGATGACCGCACGACGGGAATTAACAGACTTTGAACGCGGAATGTTACTTGGAGCTAGACGCATGGGTCATGCCATTTCGGAAATCGTTAGGGAATTCAACATTCCCAGATCCACTGTGTCAAGAGTGTGCCGAGAGTATGAAATTTCAGGCATAACATCCCACCATGGATAGCGCAGTGGTCGACCGCCTGCACTTAACGGCCGAGACCGGCGACGTCTGCAAAGAGTCGTAAATTCTAACAGACAAGCAACACTGCGTCAAATAACCGCAGAAATCAATGTGGGACGTACAAGGGACTTGTCTGTTAGAACTGTGCGGAGAAATTTGGCTTTCTTGGGCTATTCCAGCAGAAGACCGACTCGAGTGCCTTTACTGACAGAACGACATCGCTTGCAGCGACTCTCGTGGGCACGTGAGCATATCGGTTGGTCCCTAGATGAATGGAAAACCGTGGCCTGGTCCGATGAGTCACGATTTCAGTTGGTAAGAGCTGATGGTAGGGTTCGAGTGTGTCGCAGAGCCCACGAAGCCATGGACCCAAACTGTCAGCAAGGCACTGTTCAAACTGGTGGTGGCTCCGTAATGGTGTGGGCTGTTTTTTCATGGCATGGACTTGGTCCTCTGGTGCGACTGGACCGAACATTGACTGGAAATGCTTATGTTCAGCTACTTGGAGATCACTTGCAGCCATTCATGGACTTCATGTACGCAAACAACGATGGGATTTTTATGGATGACAATGCGCCATGTCACCGGGCCACAACTGTTCGCGATTGGTTTGAAGAACATTCTGGACAATTCCAACGAATGCTCTGGCCACCTAAATCCCCCGACATAATCCCATCGAGCATTTATGGGACATCATCGGGAGGTCTGTTCGTGCCCAAAATCCTGCACCATCAACGCTTTCACAATTATGGACTTTTATCGAGACAGCATGGCTCAATATTCCTGCAGAAGACTTCCAACGACTTGTTGAGTCCATGCCACGTCGAGTTGCTGCACTTCGCCGGGCGAAAGGAGGGCCGACACGATATTAAGAGGTATCCCATGACTTTTGTCACTTCAGTGTATAAAGAAGGCAACATCTCGGCCGAAACTAGACAAACAACAGCTTCAAGAAGAGGGACACTTTGAGGTTCATGAGAACACTTTTAATTTTATTTACAAGCATTATATGTATATTCACAACTGCAGTTCACTTCAAGGTTCGAGATTTTTAAAGTTCTCGAGTCTGCAACGAATGTATTTCACCAGGTGTACAGCAGACCTGAACTATCACATGGCGTGATACACGAAACCACAACGGCCTCACTTTGGAAACAGATGGAAACTCTGGCCTGTTCTGTCACTTCAGAGAAACAGAGAAAAACAACACTCTTTGTTGACTCGTCGTAAAACTCTCTTTTTTTCTTTTCCAAAAACATTCTTTCAAGGAACTCCATCTGGGAGGGGGTGAGCTTTCCTCACAACTTATTGGAGTAGGCATTTTACGAGCCCATGGTCTATCCCCAATCACGATGAACAACTCATGGTATAGTTCATATCCCATTTGTAGTGGTTTCGACCTGGCAAAGGCGAACAGACAATCGCATATTTCATGATGTATCATTATCCCTGACAGTAATTATCTGCTGTTAGATTTGAGTGACAAATTGTTCTCATTGGAATAAAACACTAATTGCATGTAATATAAATATTCACGACATTTACGAAATAACGCATGTTAGGCAACGACCCATGGTTTAAAGGGGATTCCGAACCACTACAAACATTAATGACACCAGCGGGACTCGAACACGAAGCTTGTGGTACCGAGCGTCAGAACGCTAACCACTCGGCCAATCAGGCTCCCAGTAAATGCAATATATATAAACAGAACCTATTAATAGTAAAATTGCTTTAAAAAATTTTTAAGTATTGACTTTTCTATCTATAACAACAAAGGTCTGCTACGAACTCCAAGATTGTCTTAATACGTAATATAACTCGAATCGAAGAGGTCTTAATATGTAATATTTTCCGCTGGAAAGGAAAATAGTGTACGAGTAACAATGTAACTCTCTGTTCAGCTTCACTTCAAGTTCAATTACAATAGACAAGCGATTTGGATACGAATCCTATTTGACAGGAGAAAATCATGCAATATATTCTCCAGCTTTCTAGATACGATAGAGCTATATATGGATAGATATTTCAAACTCTGTATCTCCTTGAGCTTTGAAATGGAAAGCTACTGAAATCTTTTCTGTTTTCTCCTTTAGGATAATATTAATTATATTTAGTATATCCATCTTCTCCTTGTGTCATTTCAATTACCCTTAACTTACTTACCCTAACTTTTGACTTAATAATACTTAATCATAACAGTTTTTACTACTGAAAAAAGATGTAAAGGATCTCTTTATTATTATTACTTAAATTATTTGCAGATCATTAATAACCCCCTGTCAAACCCGATTAAAATTTTTTTCTTCATTATTTAAATTAAAATTTTTTTTTGTAATATTTCATACAAAATTAACTAATAAACTCAAAATACTTGAATTTTATCTGGTGTAAAAGAGAAATGGGAGTAAAAAGTACTTTTAAAGTTTTAGATGACTGAGTGGCTAGTGGTATCACAGGTTTCGGGTTCGAGTCCCGGCGGTGTCATGAATGCTTGTAGTGGCTCAAAATCCACTTTAAACCGTAGGTCCCGATCTAGTAGGATAGTAGAGCGTTGTAAAGGGGTAGTGTTGCTCGTGTCTGTAGCCTATTCTCAAGCTGCATGTGCCCCCTGGGTAGGGCTCAATGAGTCACAGCGGTTCAGCCCTTGTTAATGGCATAAATATTAACTGCCTGTATTGCCAGCTGCATTAGGAAAAACAAAATGTATTTATTAATGTAATTTTTTTTTATGTCAGTACAGATTGGTAGGATTGATTGATTCTAGAATTTGACGAATATATAGATTCTCGAACCAGATTTTGAACAAAAGCTGATTTTGATCTCAACGTATCCAGCATAAAACTGGAGTGGAATTTATCCAACATTAAGTATTAAGTTCTTAAATATACTAATCATATTTAAAGGCATCATCATCATAATCTTCAGTGGCCCAACAGCCCCATGGTGGGTCAAGGCCGTCTACCTACTGGCAGATTTCTAGACAGGAAATGTGCTTTCTTTTGAAATGGTGGGATTGTCCGCCCGACGTCCAACGCTGGGACCTACGGTTTACAAAGGATTCCGAAAGACTACAAACATCCATAACACTGCCGGGACTCGAACCCATAAGAGCTAGACAAACCCTCGGTCCTTCAGGCGCCTTGGTTTCTGCTGTTCCTATTCCTTAGTAGCTGGTCTATTTAGCCCAAAGTGTGCGCAAAGTGACCGCACAAACCACATTAGCTCAAATATATTTATGTGTTCATGCGTTGCGTTCTCGGTATGTATATGAATATATCTGTCTCTCTATTTATATATATATATTTTTAAATAAGATTTTTTTTGTATCTATTTTCTAGAAGAACAGTACAGCAGCATTTAAATGAGAATTTGTTTAAATAGAAGTTTGTGTAAAAGAAAATGTCAAAAAGAATTCAAACATGTCAGGGATTTAATGAACACTCGTTTTTGATCATCTCGAGTACTGAATCATATGGTAGCAATCCCCATTTCAAAAAGTGTGTTATGAAATACGTTATGGAGCTGCAAATGCATCGCCATCCTTTTTAAAGATGATTATTTGGATTTATTTTTGCATTAAAAAAAACGAAAAATTTTAATTTGTTGAGAGAAAAGATTTTAAATTATATATTTTTTAAATTTTAGGAAATATGGAAAGTAAAATTTCTGCTTTCCTTACAACGAAAAGTCTAGACAGGATATTTAAAGAGTGCAAACAATATATCTCTATCTATCTATTTATTATATATGGATCTATCTCTGTAGTTTATCTATGTCTCTTACTATCTGTCCATTTGTTTCAATTCCTTCTATTAGCTCACATTCTCCCTATATATATCTTAAATTTTCAATCGTTCATAAAACACTCTTTATTCATCCACTCAAGTTCAAAGACATTTTTTTTTGAACTTGTAGTGGAGGGCACTGGATGTTAATACAGTTTCTTCAAATATTAATTCATTCATTACATTTAATTCATTAATTTTAGTTTCTTTTTTTAGATTTAAGCTGCATGTATCTAATAATAGATGGAACCAGTTATAAAAGCCAAATTTCAATTTTATTTGTAAAGGACTTTCCTGCAATATCATAAGAAAGAAGTAGGAATTGACATAATTTTTTTTTTATATTGCTTGTTTATCTATCCATCTATCTATCTTACTATCTATCTGTCTATCTATCTATCTTACTATCTATCTGTATATCTATCTATATATATATATAACAATACATAATATCCGATACTATCCAATAATATCGGATAATAACGATACACACTTTTCAACAAGGGGAAAAAAAAAGCATCTGTCCAAAAAACAATTCCATTGTAAACACGGCACTCGAGTCTCTTGCTTTTGTTGAAGTGTATTGCAAAAATAGCGCTTAAATCTTCCCGGACACGGAAGCAGACACAAACAAGAATCTAAAGAGGACATAAAGTAGGATTGAAGAAAGAACTAATTACACTTGTGCTATTAATGCCCCGGACAGGGCCGTTCCGGGTAAATTATAGGCCTGCGACTCATGCAATAGGTCGATGGAAGAAACGATAAAAATGTTCCTTTCATAGATTCTATCAAATAAACACACGCCATCAATCAGAGGCCCCAGGTAATGACAGCGCTCATGGCGGAAAATGGAGAAATAATGGAATTGGAAAATAACTTGCCCAGAATACCTCCCTGTAGAAAGGCCGGATTTGGAATCAATATCAGTCTATTTATAAATTAGAATCCTTTTATTGCTTTGTCCCCGTAATTTAAAAGCATTTTTCCATCATTTAAATAAATATGAATGTAATTTAAGAAGTTTTTCATAAATTACACCAGCAATGCAATCTAAAGATATTTCTAGTTTTCAAAAATGCCCAATGGAGTCCGTTTCTATTTGTTTCTGTATATAATATTACAATGGATTTGAAGATGTTTGCTTTCAAAAATTTTTGTTAAGGTACTTATTTAAGAAGTAATGCAAAAAAATTCCTATGTTATAATAAAATATTTCTTATAGTGATTTCTTATAAAATTTATTTCTTCCTACAATAAAATTTTTCTTAATAATAAACCTTCCTTCCTTCTAAATAAATGAAGAAAGGATTTCTTATGTTAAGCAGTTCTCGAAAACGATGTGTATAATGTATATTAACAATAATGTATACTAACAAATAATTCAATTTTCGTATCGAAATGGGTAATAAATTTTGAGAAAGACACCTTTTAATTTAAAACATTCATTGATTTCTTTATTGATTAAATCGATTCATAAGTTAAAATGTGTATTTTTTCTTTTACCAATGCAAATAAATAATAAGATTAAAAGAGATGAGGAATTACTTTTAAAAATATAATTTTTATTACTTTATATAAATAAATACTTTATCGGCAAATATGGACACAATTATTTCAAAATATAATTACATAATATTTGATACAGAGGCAGAATTGTATTGGCTTCTGAAAGGGATAAATATATAGAAAGAAGTACATGAAGAAACTATTGAATTATGAGTTGTGGCAAGGATAATTAGCGAGTAATCCATCATTATGCTAATCAAGAAGATGAAATATTCTCATTTTTCTTTAACTTGCCAAACAGAATTCTCTCCGGTGATCCGTCATCTTTCATTTGAAGAAACGGGATCATTTCATAGTCTTTAGCATGTCGTGCGTCCTTTCCCCGAAGTGATGCATCTTAGTCAAAAACTTGTGTTGTTTGACTTGAGAGGATTTCTTAAAACTGAGTGGCCTAAGTGTTTCGTTAATAGAAACACTCACCATTTCGGATTCCAGGGCGATAGGTTGAATATGAAACAAATTGTTTGACACAAATTATTTTTCTTCGAAAAGAAAAGATTTTATGCAACCCCCCTCTAAATTGTTAAAAGTTCAGTTTGCCGCGCTACTGTTCACTTTAGGCTAATTAGACCGGGACCTACGGCTTAAAGTGTATTCCCAACCACTCACAAACATCCATGTCACCTGCAGGATTCGAACCTGAAGCCTGTGGTACCCAAGACCAGTGCGCTAGCCAATTGACTATCAGGCTTGGTTTAACTTGTCGGTCATGTTGTGCACATTTTAGCTAATTAGACCGGGACCAACGGTTAAATGACACGAAAGAAGTTTTTTCTTCGGTACGAACAACTGTTTTTTATTAATTATAATTTGTCAGCTATTATAATTTCAATCATATGATATTAATTTAAATAAATATAAGATTTCTATGATATCAGAACAATCTATTAAGAAAGTTAATTTAATAGTGTATGTTAATCTTTTACATGAAACATAAACAATATAATATTAAAAAAAAATATATCGTATCCACTATGATGTCAATGTGCACAGCAAATTTTAAAAGCTGTAATATCTGGTGTCTTTAGGTCATACATTATAACATTGGCTCTCTATCTTCGGCGCGGAATGCCATAAGTATAGATATAAACGTAGAAATCTTTTGGATAAAGGGTTTTTCACTGGTAGAAGCGATGTCTGCTCCAAGTTTAAGTTTTGTAAAAGTAAAATAATTTTTTTTTATTGTTTTTAAATATTATTAAATATTATTAAATAATCGTTTTGATTATTGATAAACGAGAAAATACGTTACACAAACCTACCTTAGAACGGAATTTAAACTGAGTACTTATTCTGAAATAATAATCTATAATTCTACATTCTACAGACGATGTCTTACTTGAAAAAGTTAGTAAAATGATAACATTGTTTAAAATCATTCGTATAATGAAATAATTTTATTTCCAATACTGTTTTGAATGCGTTCATATCGATACTTATGGCATCCCTCGCCAAAAAAGAAAGAACCAATGCTATAATTTATGAGTCAAACATTACACTAACCAAAAGCCCAGATATTGATAACAATTATTATTATTTATTTATCATTAAATTTATTAATTTTTTTAAAATTATAAATGTTGTCGATAGATATCTAAACAAAATATTCTAGTAGGTTTTTGGCGCTTACGAGTGTGAGACACTATTATAATACATTTGCCACCAAAACCAGTAACAGGTCCAGATTCAGAGAGCATTACTGGAGGAAGGGACAGGTGTCTGCAACACAACATCAACTTAAGGATGACATTTATGCTATTTGCAGACTTTTCGTCTCCTTTTCAGGTCCAACGGCCCCCATCCTTGCTTACAAGTTATTTCTGTAATGAACTCGGAATCTTGAGGTTCGACAACGAATGTCGAATTTTTTGCCAAGCACCCTTCATTTGGAAATGTAACGTATTCGTACTATCCATCTTGCAAAATATTCTTTTGTTGTTGTTGTTGTTTTTTTGTTTTGTTTTTGTTAGACCAAGAGACCATCTTCTTAGACCATCCAGTCCAAGCCCACGAATTTTAGTTGAAGGAAAATGGGTCAGCTTCTGTTGTGATAGAGTACCTGTAGATAGAAATCTGACTGGGTTCCGTGACTCACTGCAGTCCTATGATACAGGGATCTACTGCTTAAAGTGGATTCCGAACCACTACGCCAGAGTACTACTGAGCGCCAGAGCACTAGACACTCTCAGACAGATTCAGGTCCCCCAAATATTCTAACACCCTTAGTCCACTTTTTATTCATTCGAATGCTTTCTAATGTTAATTTTTGTTTTCTAATATGACATATTTTAATCCCGAAAATTTCTATTATATGCGCAGAATTTATACAAAATATTTCGTCATGTCATTAATATTTAATAACAACAAAATTTAATACCAATGATGAAATAAGATTATTTTGCCAATGTTTCTGAAACAATTTTAAATTTACAAATTTATCATTAATTTACAATCATTTTAGGTTTTCAATCATTTGAGATTTGTCATCATGTCAGATTTTGTAAACGTTGAATGGTGTTGATTTTAAAGAGTAAATTTTAGATAATATATGAAATTTACAATATTTATTTATTTATAAGGTTTATAATTATTTATACATGTATTTATTTATAAGGTTTTATAATTATTTTAAACATTTATTTATTTATGAGGTTTATAATTATCTATACATTTATTTATTTGTAAGGTTTATAGTTATTTAAACATTTATTTATTTATAAGTTTTATAATTATTTATACACTTATTTATTTATGAAGTTTATAATTATGTATACATTTATTTTTTATAAAGCTTATAATTATTTTGAACATTTATTTATGAATAAGTTTTATAATTATTTATAAATATAGTTTATAGTTATTTATAAATAAATACATTTTATTTATAAGGTTTTGTAATTATTTTAAACGTTTATTTGTTTGAGATTTATAATTATTTATACATTTATTTCTTTGTAAGGTACATAATTATGTATACATTTATTTCTTTGTAAGGTACATAATTATGTATACATTTATTTCTTTGTAAGGTACATAATTATGTATACATTTATTTCTTTGTAAGGTATATAATTATGTATACATTTATTTCTTTGTAAGGTACATAATTATGTATACATTTATTTCTTTGTAAGGTACATAATTATGTATACATTTTCTTTGTAAGGTACATAATTATTTATACATTTATTTCTTTGTAAGGTACATAATTATGTATACATTTATTTCTTTGTAAGGTACATAATTATTTATACATTTATTTCTTTGTAAGGTATATAATTATTTACAAATTTATTTATTTATAAAGTTCATAATTATTTAAACATTTATTTAGTTATAAGGTTTTATTTATTTATAAAGTTTATAATTATGTATACATTTATTTATTTATAAAGTTTATAATTATTTATACAATTATTTATGTATGAGATTTATAATTATTTATACATTTATTTATTTATGCGGATTTAGAATTGGATATTGCACGATAAAAACTTTATAAGCAATGCATTCTTATACTGATTTTTTTATAAATAAGGCCATCTCCTCTGAAGCCACAACAAAAGTGCGTTGCATTTATCGTGATTTAAATTGTCCAGTTCGATTTCCCGATATTTTTCTTTATGCTGATTAGATTTTTTTCCTTCACTTGAAACAATACTAGAAGTTTTTCCACGCTACTTTAAAACTCGAAATTCTTTGGGGCTTAATTATACTCGGTGGCGTCGATTCACGTGAAATTTAAACCTTTTTGGAACGCCGGATCCATAACAGGGCTTTTAAAGTGCTTTTTCATTAGAACATAAGGTGCATAGAATATGTATTTATGTGTCTACATTTCTGGATCAAAAGAATACGGTCCCATTTTTTCTCTGAGATTATGGATATTTTTTTGCACTCAAATTTTTATTTACTTGATTAAATTTTCAGTTTTCTTTAGTTTTGATTCAGATTAGTTTGTGATGAATATTGATTGAATTTTTCATTTTTTTTATGTTTCGTTCATGAGATTTTTTAAGTATTCATGAAAATATGACAAATTATTATTTAGATTTGATTTAGATTAATTTCTGATGATGATGAATTGAATTTTGCATTTTTTTTTGTGGTATTCATGAAAATATGACAAAATTTTCTTTAGATTTGATTTAGATTAATTTCTGATGATGATGAATTAAATTTTACATTTTTTTTATGTTTTGTTCATGACATTTTTTTAAGTATTCATGAAAATATGACACATTTTTCTTTAGACTTGATTTAGATTAACGACGATGATGAATTGAACTTTGCATTTTTTTTATGTTTTGTTCATAACAGTTTTTAAGTATTCATGAAAATAAGACAAATTTTTTCTTTAGATTTGATTTAGATTAATTTCTGATGATGATGAATTGAATTTTGCATTTTTTTTGTGGTATTCATGAAAATATGACAAATTTTTCTTTAGATTTGATTTAGATTAATTTCTGATGATGATGAATTGAATTTCACATTTTTTTTATGTTTTGTTCATGACATTTTTTTAAGTATTCCTGAAAATATGACAAATTTTTCTTTAGACTTGATTTAAATTAACGACGATGATGAATTGAATTTTGCATTTTTTTTATGTTTTGTTCATGACATTTTTTAAGTACTCAAGCAAATATGACAAATAATGTAGCATGTAATGAAACATTGTAATGTAATGAAAACATTTAATATATTTTCATATAAAACAAAAGATTATATGAGCATTAATCCTATTGTAAATACAATGAGATAATGCTTTTTAGTCTTAATACAACTAAGTTCAAAAAATTTTATTTACAATTGTATTAATACACCTTCTATTATTCAAACTACTATTTTAGATAAAAAATAGTTTTGAATCATTATTTGCCAAATTATAAAGAACACTATAAATATATTTTTAAAATTTAATTTAAATCAAAGCTGCAAAATTTTATTTTTGATTTCAAAACTAATTGAATCAAATGTAATTTATTTTTAGAAATCCAATAAAAGGCAATTTTGAAAGTGTATATACAATCATGCATGCATTTTTAATCGAATGCATGCATTAACATCGGAAAAAATTACATTTATTAATCCTATCAAACACAGTCTAATAATTTAAATTTTGTTTTATATCCCTATTGAAATTTTAAAAAAAAGTTTTGATAAAACTTTAAATATTTAGAGTGCATTTCTTAAGGAAAAACATACATTTTCTAAAAAATTAAAAGGGTCTAAAAATAAAAGTTATTAATTAATCTGTTTCAATATTTTTAATGGCTGATATATTTCTTAAATTCAATGTTTAATTTATTTATATTTTTTTAAAAATGATTTTATCACTCCTTTCAGGCATTAAAAATATTGAAAGTTATGTAATAAATAATTTTTTTTCCAAATCTGTCCCTTAAAATAGATTCCCTGAGTATCTGTTATAAATATCGTGCCATGTTTCAGTTAGTTAATTGAAGATTTTACTAGAAAAAATATCTTTTCAAATGATAATCAAGCAATTCATTAATTTGTAACATTTCCATTTTGATTCAAAATTAGTATGAGTATATATTTTTGAAATGTATCAATTTTTAGCATAATAAAATATTATTAAGTAAAACTTTTTTATAATTTACAAATCTCTAATAATATTAAGAACAAAAATTTCTCTAAACAAGTTTCCGTTGAGTAAAATTTCGCAGAATATGCTTAAACCAGTATATTTTTAAAAATTAAATTCCTTTAAAAAATATGTTTTCCTTTTTCAAATAACTTTTTCCGCTCCCCATTGGAATAAATGTTATAAACGCTTTTTATGAATTAGAAATGGCATTGTTTTAAGAGAACAGCTGTCTCAGTTCTTTAGTTCCCAAATTAATTACCGAAAGAAATTAAACACAAAGAAAATATGGCGCTTTTTAATTACTGGAAGGTATTCATTTAATTAATTAAATGAATAGTTATTTGTGTTATTCTTTTTTTACAATTATATGCTATGTTATTCTTCCCCTTTTATTTTATGAAAGAGTTTCATTTAGTTTGTAGTTAACTGTCACAACGTGTATACACTAAAGAACTGGTCTTTTTTATTCCATAAATTACGTATTTTTTTTTATTCATTAAATTACGTAATTTTCTTTTTTTATTCAATAAATTAGTGTTACTGTGTGTGTGTTACAGTTAGTATTAAAATGTTACTTAATAAAACTGATGCTTCTCTTTGGTATTGCGTATTCTGATTATTGAAATATAATTCACACCTATGCTTGATCCTCAGGGACACGGGCTCAAAATATATTTACTTAAGTCTAGGATTGTGGACTTCATTATTCAAGGCATGTGCGATCAAAGGATTTATATACACTGAAGTGACAAAAATCATGGGATACCTCTTAATATCGTGTCGGCCCTCCTTTCGCCCGGAGAAGTGCAGCAACTCGACGTGGCATGGACTCAACAACTCGTTGGAAGTCTTCTGCTGGAATATTGAGCCATGCTGTCTCGATAGACGTCCATAATTGTGAAAGCGTTGATGGTGCAGGATTTTGGGCAAGAACAGACCTCTCGATGATGTCCCATAAATGCTCGATGGGATTCATGTCGGGCGATCTAGGTGGCCAGAGCATTCGTTGGAATTGTTCAGAATGTTCTTCAAACCAATCGCGAACAGTTGTGGCCCGGTGACATGGCGCATTGTCATCCATAAAAATCCTCTCGTTGTTTGGGTACATGAAGTCCATGAATGGCTGCAAGTGATCTCCAAGTAGCTGAACATAAGCATTTCCAGTCAATGTTTGGTCCAGTCGCACCAGAGGACCAAGTCCATGCCATGAAAAAACAGCCCACACCATTACGAAGCCACCACCAGCTTGAACAGTGCCTTGCTGACAGTTTGGGTCCATGGCCGGAACGGCTTGTCCGATTTTGATGAAATATTTTGTGTGTGCTTGACAAAACATGTGCAATGTTTTTATGCTATCCCCTCTGCTGCCTCTGCTGCAACCAGAGAGTGCTGCAGTTTATCCACTTCTATACCGTTCAAACCATCACTATGAAAGTGGGGAATAATATGCATTCGATTATAGAAAATAGGTTTGCGCTATCCACTTTATTGTTACGTGCCACCAGAGGGTGCTGCAGCATTTCGTCTTGTATACCGTTCAAATGATATCCGCGAAAATGAGTACGCACACATATTGCAACATGGAATATATATTCGCGCTATGGAATTTTTTTACATTGCATTTATTTTGGCAGGGCAGCGTATGCCGGGTTCTGCGAATATATATATATATATATATGAATAGCACAATGCATGAAAACCAAAGGACATTTGACAGGGAATGAACAAGAAACGTAAATATATACACATGTGTATAATAATATTAAATAATTGCAAATAATTCTGCGAATAATATTGAAAAACAAGTGCAGCAATAAGGGTGACGTTTCATTGAGTATTGTTTTATGGGGCTTCCTATTGCTGAATGAACGCGTCATTCATTTTCTTGCGTTAATATATGTTTGCAGTAATTTGGAACAGCAGGACGTATTCCACACATTTGTTTGTAGTGAAATATTTTTCCCAACACTTCTTGTTGCCATTCTGGTCATTTTACTTCATTGGTTCATTACTGAAATGATACAAATGACGCAGGTTTAAGTTATCTACGGAAGAACACGGGAGTCTGCAACATGGCCGCGGAAGTTATGCCTTCCGCCGTTAAGGGCAACTTTCTCGCCCAGCTTTATCGTCGAGAAACACCGTAAAAGTTCATTAAGCAAATTAGATTTTCTGTACTTGTTATTTTCTATTTCGTCTGGATGTAAAATAGAACCTTTTATTTACTGCTGCTTACATTTAATATAGATAAACTTTTAACATTTCTTATTGTGCTATTCACACGACACGGCGATAGCAACACAAAACAAATCACCGCAGCTAGCTGTTAAAGACTTACATTATTCTGTTTAAATCTAGAAAAATGGTTAAACACCTGGAAAAATTAAGTAAATGCTTCGAAATCGGCCTGCATGCTATTTGCCGGTATGTCCGCTAGGGAATGTCACCCTTTTTGGCCGCCCGTCCCCTGGGTTATTGAATATAAGTACCTAGGTTTGCACTAGACCCAAAATTATCTCTCAATTCCTCCATTAAAACACTGTTGCTACGGCAATCGTTGCGAGTGTTAAGCTCAACAGCCTAATTTCTCGGCTAGTGATCAAATAAAATGCTGTATAAATCCATCATTAGATTTATTCTCGCATATGAAAGCCCAATTTGGGCCTTTACTTCCCTCACCTAAGAGACTGCAGGTGTTTGAAAATAAACACCTGGCTATGATGACTAATTCTCCCTGGTTCGTTCGACGAAAATTTATTCACAGTGTTCTAGATGTCGAACCTATTCCAAATTATCTAATCATGATTTCAAAGAAATTTCTTTTAAAAATGTCCTCAGAGTAGCAATAAGTTGATTCGGCTCCTACCAACTTATCACCCTGGAGTGAAAAGTTCGCAAAAAAGGCCCATAGCGATCTATGGTGTGTCCTATGAGTGTTTCCCTAAAGTAAAGAGACACCATGACTGTTATTCTGAGCAATTCGGATAACGGAGGGGATTTAAACGTTCACTGAGACAGATTATCTCCCCGTGTATCTGAGAACCCATTCTGCTTAAATTTTTGAGGCCTAACAGTAAACAAGACGAATTGGCACAGGAGCAAGAAGACGGTTCTCTGACCGGTAGGTTGAAGTTCGTATCTAAGCCCAGCTTCTTTTACTGTTCAGCTACGATGTGCTAAATTAATTAATTAAGCCTAATTCTTTTCTGTCGATTAGTAACCAACAGTTAGGTTTTATTTTTTTTACCCCTTTTTTCTATAGAAAACAAAGAAATAGACCTAAATACCAAAAAATGGGAAGAAAATGAATAAAATACCAGAACTTTGCTTCTGGGACGTGCCTTTTTTTCGGGGGGAATAATAATAATTTATTTTGCGGATTCAGCGGTAATAATTGTTCCGAATTTTTAATTTAAATTATTTAAATTTTCTAATTTTTAAACTTTTTATATCTCACTTTTATTTAATTTTAGTATTTTTTAACTTTTTAGAGTACCATTTTTAAAAATTTTCAGAAACATTATTTTTTATCACTTACTAACATTTTAAGCAGCCTACAATGAATTGTAATTACGTTTATGAATTAAGATGATGAAGTTAAAGGGTCTATCACCATATGTACTCCGTAATAGGTACGCCAGTTGCCAGTTTAATAATGTTGATATGATAGGAAATAAAGTAATAATGTGAAAGCAATACATCCCTTAAAAACAACAGACCACGAAAAATGGTGCTCCACCTTAGAGCTCTCCTGTTTAGTGGACGATACAGAAAAAAAATTCGAGTTTTTTTTTAAAAAGTAAGAGCCGATATGCGATTTCCCAAATGATGTTTTCATTCATGTTCACGAGGAAGGATGGATGGAAGAAACCGGTGTAAAATTGAGGATGAGAAAAGTTTGGCGGAAGCTTTCTGGGGCTTTGAGGAATCCAGAAAGAGCATTAGTTTGGGAACACCATCAGATCCCATCTAACATATAATTTTAAGAAATTGATGAAAGAGAGTATCACAGATACAGCCTTTAGATGTGTGTATCAATAAACCATACTAAGAAAATTTAAAATGACTGCGGAATACGTGGATGCTATCAAATTAAAAATTTACAAAAGGCCTGTCAAATGCGCCATGCCAGTCTAGAAAAAGTGTGTGAGTGGATACTAAGAACACAGAATGAAATGAAACCCGACATAATTCAAAATTCATTGAAAAATGTAGAACTGTCTAAAATGTACAATGTACAAATCAACAAGTATATTTAACCACAAATAGATGAAACGGAAGAGGATTATTTATATAGGGATCATCAGTGATGGTGAAGATGAAACAGAATTTGATGATATAACGGGGGACGAATGTGACGAAATTTTCATGTTATCCAATAATGAAAGTTATTGTGTTCATAAGGTGTATCATTGACTTAGGAAAATGTAGAAAACTAATTTCCTTATTTTCTATTTTTAAATTCTTTATTATCTCATTACATATTATTATTTTAAATTGCTTTTTTTTAAATTCCTTATTCTTATTATCACCTTCCTATTATTCCTTATTTTTAAATCTATCATTTTTATATCCGCCTCATAATGCGTACCCGTAAATATCATTTCATTTTTTTTTGTAATAAAGTGGGTGGTATACACTGGAATAGACGATATTTTAAATCTAAGGCAAAGCATGTGTTGTAACTGGTAATTATCCTGTTGTGTGAGGGTAAGGGGTATTTCCTTTATTTTTTGTATGAATCCAGAAATGGTAGATAACCCATCCCGGTCACAAGGTCAGGTCCAAAAGAACCGGTCGGTTTGGTGGGATCCATCGCTTTTTTGGAGTTTTTGCGGGCAGAAAGGAAGACCCGTTGAAAGCAGAGCGAACGATCTACTATAGTGCGTGAGCCTGGTGCACAATTTTTGCTGCGAGAATGGCTCCAGGGATAATTTGTAATGGAGAGTTATGTCCATCTTTGGAATTGTCGGTGAGCATTTTTTTTTTTGGTAAAAAGAATATGAGGCTACTGGTACCCCACTGCCCACACACTCAAAGGAATATTTTCGATTGAGGTATGCGTGCGAAATATTATGAATACTTCTCTGTAAACATTTTTCTGTAAACATTTCTCTATAAACATTCTCTATAAAACTTTTTTTATTTTATTTATTCTGCCAAATATTAAAAATCCTAAATTTTATTGTAATAGTATTTATTCGTATTCATTAAAGGGTAAAAGTAAATTAGTTGTTTGTCCTAGTATTTATTTTAATTGCTTTTTATTAATGTTAATTCATTTGGCCGTCCTACGAGTATACGTAGACCAACGGCCCCATTTCTATGTCGGTATATTAACATAGAAAAATGGCGAGCCAGCCAGGATTTTTTGAATTTGTTTTTTTCTGTATAGAGAAGTAATCATATGTATTGATAGTTTGTATATGCGTTAATATAAAAAATGAGTAGTGCGTATTAATAATTTTAAATGTTTTTATTTTTTTATGTATATTAATGATCTTATCTATATTAGTTGAGTGAATTTATTTATTGTAATAAGTTGAATTTATATTCTGCGATTATTAAATTGAGATTTTGAATATAATTTCTTTTATAAGATAAAAAGATGAGTCTTGCAATATCAATAAGAAAACGTGCCACGGCGCGTAGTAGTTTCACGAGAACTGCTAATGTGCTGAAAGAGGAACTAAATAAAAGTTGAGCCTGATAAATCCGTTTTAGAAGATAAATTCATTAAATTACAAACTGTGAATACCGAGTTAAAGAGTTATGATTCGGTAATATTAGATTTAATGATAGCAGCTGAGATCACGGACGATGATTTAAATAACGAAGTAATAAGTTGCGAGCAATATTTGGATGAATTTATTAGTTTAAGTCGTCGGATAAAGGAAAAAACGGATAATTCGGACGTAAATATTAGTATGAGATCAAAACCTGATAGCAGTATAAGTGCGTGCAATGATAAACGCTACAAATTGCCTAAAATTCAAATTAAAAAATTTGATGGGCACCTATTGAGTTATCTTTCGTTCTGGGGTCAATTTAAAAAGATTCACGAGGACAAGAATCTGGATGATGTGGATAAGTTTCATTATTTAGCACAGTCAATGTTACCAGGGACTCGAGCTTATGAGCTAGTGAGAGCTATCCGTTGACTTCGGAAAACTATCCGAAGGTCATTTCTGCGTTTACGGAGCGTTTTGGTAATCAGGAAATTTTAACAGAAATATACGTGAGAAAATTGCTAAAATTAATTATCCAAAACGTGCACTCTCAAGGTAAAGATAAATTACCACTCTCATGACATTATTTGACAAAATCGGAGTCCCATATTAGAGCTCTTGAGTCTTTAGGGAGTAAATCAAAACCCAATGCTGTATGGTTATTTATTTCCCATGGTGGAATCATGTTTATCAGCTGAGTTGATTAGGGTATGGCAAAGAAGTTTATTATTTAATGCTGAGGGTCCACGTCTCTCAAACCTCTTAGAATTTTTGAGAAAAAAGTTGAAGGGAAACAGAGAGTAAAACTCGCCAGGTCAGGGGTTTGACACTTCTCTTTCCTCGCTTGAAGAGCACCCCCAAGGAGGGGGTAAATTAAAAAATAAAACCTTTCATGAGCTGCCAGTTTTAGCAACCAAGGAAAGAAATTGCGTTTCTGCGGAAAAAGTCATGAGAGTAAAGAGTGTTTTTCAGTCGGTCATGGACTCTAAAAGGATAGATTAGACAAATTAAGGGAATTAAAGTGCCGGGGTCTCCCCTATGTTTGGAAGCGTGGACATTTGCGAGAGATTGTAAACAATTTGTTCAATGCCAGCATCTGTTGCAAACGATCTCACCCTATAATTTTATGTCCCGAGATTCAGAAAAGGTGTGAGTGAGAGGTAGCGGGTACAAAAGGGTCTACTATGGTACAAGCTACTTATGTCTACTCCTTCATGTATGAGAAGTACCTTTTATGACATTAATGGTTGAGGTAGTGTCAGGGAACATGACGAAAAGGTAAGGTGTCTTTTGGATTGTGGTTCTCAGAGGTCGTATATTCACAAGATCTACAATGAAGTCGTTACATTTAAAAAGCTTTTCATCTGAGAAATTAACTCATTCTCTGTTTGGGGAGCAAGAACTGAATCTATAAATCACAAACGATATTCTATGAGATTGAGACCTGTAGGGAGAAGCACTGGATATCAGTTTGACTTTCTGGATCAGGATATTATTATGTGGAGCATACCACCACGTATCCCTAAAGGCCCTTTATTGAAGAATTAAAAGGGGCATAGAATTTGGATTTCGGATATGGGGGGACGACTATCCGGAAATAGAAACTTGATAGGCAGCGATATTTATGGACAAATTCTTACGAGGTGAAGTAATTCAGCTTAATGAGGGGTCTGACGGCCATTAATACTAAATTGGGATGGACTTTGTGTGGGGAACGAAAGAACTAAATGTTCAAAATTTAGAGGGGGGCCAAGTCTATGTTAATAACTAATCTCCATATTCAAAATATGAAAGTTTCTGATATATTGGGATTTGGAAAGAAATTGGTATTACAGATGAAGTGCAGACCTTTTCCGAAGCAGAGACTGATTAGTTCAGGGAACAATTTTGAAGGCTTATAGATACGAAGATGGTAGATATTGTAAGTTTACCGTGGGGTCAAACATTTCCTCAAACATTGCCTCTATCGGCATATTGCAGAAAAGGCTATTTGCCACTACGAAATTAAAGAAATTGGATAACTTTGACAGAGTATGATAAGATATTTAATGAGTGGTTGTCCGGAAGATGTTGTGGAAATAATTCCAGAATCGGAAAAGAGTGAAAAGGGGGGCATTATTTATCACATCATCCAGTTTTCAAAGTAGATAGTTTAACTAGTAAAATTAGGCCCGTATTTGATGCCTCGTGCAAATCGGATAATTCGTTTCGCTAAATGATTGTTTGATAAAAGGTCCAAATCTCGTAGAAGAAATTCCTGCGATCTTACTGCGATTTAGGAAAAAGGCGATTGGCGTAACGTCCGATATGACGAGCTTTTTGCAGATTGGCATAAGTCGACAAGATCAAATTACCAAGAAAATTTCTTTGCGGGAAAACAACAAAATTGTAGAATTCCGTCATAAAAGGGTTGTTTTTGTGTTACCAGTAGCCCATATCTGTTGGCAGCAGTGATTTCATTCCATCTTAAAAATGTACATGCGAAGTTTGAAGTTGCGGCAGATAAGCTGTTAAATGCACTTTATGTCGACAACTGCGTCACTTCAGTTGATACGAATGTAGAGCTAGAAGTATTTATACAACAAGCAACTGCCATTATGGCGGACGCCAAAATGGAACTGCGTATGTGGACTTTTGGTCCAGAGCAAGAACTATCGTTACAGAATGTTGAACCTATATCTCCAGTTTTAGGTCTTCAATGGGACCGTATAGAAGATAGTTTATTTATACCATTCAAGTCTGGAGCCAATAGCAGACTTATCGAAAAGAAAACACTATCGATAGTACATTCCGTATTTGATCCTTTGGGCTTCGTCGTGCTCAGTTAATGGTACCTGCGAAATGGCATACTCCAGGAAGCCTGGGCAACTGAAGCAAATTGGGACTTACCTTTGCCAGATGAACTACAATCTAGATTCTCAACATGGTACCGCGGACTGTCTTGTATTTCCAGCAAATGGGAACGGCGTATAGGTTATGGAAAGAGACTACTGGTCATTACATATTTTTTGTGATGCTAGTAAATGCTTACGCCACTGTTATATTTTAAAGTGAGGAAAGCAGTGGTCAGGTTTATGTGAAATTTGTTGCTGCAAAATCACGGATATCTCCATTAAAAAGAGGTGACTATTCCACGCTTGGAGTTATTTAGCGTATTGTTTTAGGCTCACGCCTAGCTAAAATACGTTGTTACTGCTTTATCTTGAGAGAAGTCCCAACTAGCCACTGGACTGATGCAACAGTAGCTCTTTGCTGGATTCAACGAGAAGAAAACTGGGAGTGTTCGTAACAATAGAGTTAGAGAGATTCGAAGTCTGTATAAGAAGGAATACTGGAGACACATCCCAGGGGAAATTAAATCCAGCAGCAGCATCACGCGGCTGTACTGCAACATCTGTTGCAGTACGGTTGGTGGGAGGGACCTGAATTTTTGAAAGCTCCCGGAGGCATGGCCAAAGTCTAAATTTCGCCATACGAAGAATTAATTGCAGCAGAGATGAAAAAAGAAAACAATTGTTGACTTGAGTCTAAAAATAGAGAAGCCTGAGTGGTTCGAACGTTTATCCAGTTTTTCTAAGATTGTGAGAGTTTTTTGCTGGATGTTGCGTTTGTAAATAAAATTGAGAAAAAGCCTTCTTATGGTACTAAACCCTAACAGTTGAAGAAAAGCAAAGGCTGAGATCATTCTGTGGAGTATAGAGCAGAAAAAGCATTTTCATGAGAAAGAAAATTCTGTGCATGGTCTGCAAGTGGTGCGAGGTGATGACGAGGTTCTTCGTGTTAAACTAGGATCATTGAACGAGATGATGATCTGTCCTTTTTATATCAATCCTATTTCCGTCCAAACACTACTTAACTGAGTGCTTGATACGAGAATATCATTTAAAAGTACTGTCATGCAGGTGTGCAGATATTGGCAGCCAAATTAAGACTGCAATACTGGATTTTTTCTTCCAAGAGAAATATAAGATCTTGCGTATCACGTTGTGTTGGCGTAAAAGATTCACTGCAAAAGCGTTGACTACTCCACCTATACAGTTGCCTCTTGACCGAGTAAAGAGAATCGGCAATCTTTTGAGATAACGGGTATAGATCTTTGTGGTCCTTACTTCTTAAACCGAGGAGAAAAGCCTGGATTGTGTTATTTACTTACGCAGTGTACAGGGAAATTCATCTTGAACCTCTTACGTCCTCAGCACAGAATCTTTCATACCAAACCTTGAGAAGATTTGTGCACGGCGAGGCCGTCCATCAACTGGGTGTACACGGACAATGCTAAACGTTAGAGGAACGGACAATGCCTTGAAGAAAATTGATTGGCAGAAAATATCGGAAAACGAATGTTATCCGATCAAGTGGAGATTCAATCCCTACTGCTGCAGGGCGGCTTGTTCAGTCAAGGCCTGCTCGTGCGCATTCTAGGGAAGATCATCAGTAAATTTTGAAAGCTTCTAACGATACTGTGATGTTGAAGCATCAATAAACAGCCGCCCGTTGAAGTATCTCGGACGATTCAGGTGAACTCATTCCTTTGACTCCTTCCTTGTTTTTGCAAGACATAAAACAAGTGGGGGTATGATTTAGATTCAGTCGACTCCAACAAACTGAATGCGCGTGAATCTTTCTGCAACACTTTGCGTCGAGAACTGAGTAGTCGTTTCCGTAAAGGAATACTTAAGCCAACTGTGCAGAGAACAAAGCCACGTGCCAAGAACTTAAAGTCGGGGACATTGTTCTCACTGAACTGAAAACAAAAACGTGTCATGTGGCCTATGGGCCGAAGTGAGAAAATCTACAGCAGTAGAGATGGTGCGTCCAGGGTAGTACAGGTGAGAACGAGTAGTGGTTTGCTTGACGCGACCAATTCAAAAAAACTTTACGCCGTTGGAGGTGTCAACTTCTGGAGATCCTGTACTCACCGGAGAACTGAAAACAGGTCAGATATGGACGACTGTTTATATCAACTAAGAAATAATGTTTGAGACTGTAAATAGAAAGGCTATTATTTTTTTGAATTAGTATTTGAAATTGTAATTCTCATGATGTAACATTTATATGCTGTAATTTTATTTAGTTCATAGTATTTTGTTTTTATGTGTTCATATTTGTCAAGCAGTGTTCAATTTAATTTTTATTTTTTTATGTGTAATTTTATGGATGTGTATACCCATAGCAAAATAGGTCTAAGAAAATTTAGAGTTTAATTTTTGGCTCCCGCCTAAATTAAAGGTGGGAGGATGTTGTAACTGCTAATTATCCTGTTGTGTGAGGGTAAGGGGTATTTCCTTTATTTTTTGTATGAATCCAGGAATGGTAGATAACCCATCCCGGTCACACGGTCAGGTCCAAAAGAACCGGTTGGTTTGGTGGGATCCATCCCTTTTTTTGGAGTTTTTGCGGGCAGAAAGGAAGACCCGTTGAAAGCAGAGCGAACGATCTACGATAGTGCGTGAGCCTGGTGCACAATTTTTGCTGCGAGAATGGCTCCAGGGATAATTTGTAATGGAGAGTTATATCCATCTTTGGAATTGTCGGTGAGCATTTTTTTTAGTAAAAAGGATATGAGGCTACTGGTACCCCACTGCCCACACACTCAAAGGAATATTTTCGATTGAGGTATGCGTGCGAAATATTATGAATACTTCTCTGTAAAATTTCTCTGTAAACATTTCTCTATAAACATTCTCTATAAAACTTTTTTTATTTTATTTATTCTGCCAAATATTAAAAATCCTAAATTTTATTGTAATAGTATTTATTCGTATTCATTAAAGGGTAAAAGTAAATTAGTTGTTTGTCCTAGTATTTATTTTAATTGCTTTTTATTAATGTTAATTCATTTGGCCGTCCTACGAGTATACGTAGACCAACGGCCCCATTTCTATGTCGGTATATTAACAGCATATTTCTCCTGTTACTTTTATATAACTATAAAACAAATTATAATTAGATTAAATTTTTAAAAAATTTTTCAAAGTATATAATATACTTTTTATATTTTATTTCCCTCGCAAAAAAAAAAAAAAAAAAAAAAAAATGCACAATAACTTTTTTAATTTTTATTTTGTAATTTATTTAGACCATTAGGAAAGTTTAGCCGATATTCAATCTGCAATTTTTTTTGACATTGTTTTTCTATTTTAGTGAATTAGGAAATTGATTAAACTTATTTTCTTTTCCCTTTTTTCATATTTATTCGCTTATATTAATTTATTTTAACGAGCTGATATGACTCGTCATTTTACAACTTCAAAAATGTTATCTATTTTTAATGTTGTTAAAAGGAATTAACACAATGTCAATGAAAAAAAAATCCAGAGAAAATAGTCTCAACATAATAATATGAAGCGGCCTCATTCAATATAATATAAATGTATTTCTGTGCAATTTTAGCACCTCCATTATATAAGCCCCCCATCCCCCCCCAAAAAAAAATAATTGCGTTACTAATTAATTAATAATCTTCTAAAAATGGTATTAAAAGAAAATAACAAAGCAGTAGGAAAAATCTAAAAAGTGGAATACATGACATCAAACAATTTATATTTTCATGCAAATTGCTGTATTTTAATCGATAACGTAAAAGATCAATATCATTTCTTAATAATAAATTCTTTACATTGTAATGGTCTCGGCCTCTACTAGACCTATAACGCTTCAAGACGAGGGCGACTTTCGGGTTCACGGGAATTTTTTTTATCATAACACTTTAATTTTTATTTACAAGCACTATATATATATGTAAATTCAGAACTCTTGATTATTAAAATTTATTATTTACAAAAATGAAAATTAAAACAGGATTTCTAGTTGACTCATCTCAGAACTTTCTCTCTGTTTCTCCAAAACCTTCCCTTTCAAAATTCATCGAGAAGGATAGTCAACTTCCCTCACTTCCCATTTGAGAAGACATTTCTCAGCTCATGGTCGATCTCCCATCACGATGGAACAACTCATGCTATAGTCCATATTCCAGCTGTAATTGCCAACAGACTTTGTCAGTAATTGTCAGACAATCGCTAATTTCATGAGGTCCCATTATACATGACACTGAATAACTGCTATCAGATTAGAGTGACAGGTTGATCTCATTAGTACAAAAATTCGTTGCACGTAATATAACTATCGTCAATAAAGCTCTTCGGTCGCCAAATTTGTGTAATGAGTTGTAAATATATACTTGTCAAAGAAGATACAATCCTCTCTCCTAGGAATGAAATGACAAAACACTTTCCGTGAGAAAAAAATGCTATGTATGTATTTTACTTTAAAGAAAAATTATTTAAAAAAAAAGCAAATTTATTTAATTTTAAGAAAAAAAGGAATTGCTTGTATTAATTTCTAATTGATTAAAGTCGCATTCAAAGTTAATGGTAAAAATAATATATTAAAATATTTCATTTATTTTTTAAAGAAAAAAAGTGAATGTAAAAAATAAAAAACAAAGTTCAAATCTGCGTTGTAGATCATTTCAGACGAATATTAAAGATTTTTTAGGACACAATCACAATGACAAAAACTACAAAGACTTGATTTTTTAATTTTAAAATAATTTTTTTTTAACAATTCTTAAACTGTTACATTGACATTTGTGAGTTAAATCATTCTTTACTTTCACCCCGAAACATTTTGTTAGTTTGTTTCTCACGACATTTGATTTTAACGGAAAACAAAAATGGAATGAAAAAGAAATAAAACGTTCTTAGGTTATGACTCAATTTAGATCGAAAGAACAGCAGCACCGATGAAGCGAAAGCGAATTCCAATTATGTGTTGAAGAGGAAATAATTTTTTATTTTTTTATTTTTAATATAATATTTTTGTTTCTGAAAAATAAAAAAAAGTTCAGTAATAAAAATTAAAAAAAAGTAAGGAAATAGAACAAGTTCTCAGGAATGATGACTCACGTACCAGAAAATAAAGCAGATCTTTTAAGTGTATTAGATTTTCTAGAAAATTGCGAATTAAATCTATATATGTATATCGGGTTCATATGTATATTGTTATATATATATACATATATATATATATATATATATAGTAGGCTGTACTTTGGAAACGCATACAGCGAACTCATGACGGTCGAAGCACCCACTTTTCATAGGGTGGTGCAGTGGTGTCTAGTGGTTAGTTTCCAAACAAAATGAAGTAACAGGGTGTTTCTTTTAAGGCCAACATCCATTTAATGAATCTCCTTATTTACACTGCATACTATTTACAATGGCTAACTCTGCTTTACAATTCTCATTCTCTCGCTATCCCGTCGGCCGCCAGTCTCGCTTCTCCTGTCTTTTCATCTAAAGGATCCGTTGCCTTCTCCTGGGGTCAAGGTTCTGAGTTAAACACTCCCCACATGGTGAAAGGTATGTGTCATCGACACTTAACAGTCACGTGTCGCCGCCGCCCGTTAGCAGACACACAAATCCTACATATATATATCTATATGCACATAAAGAACACAACATATGAACATAAAAAAAGAAACAAATAGATCTGGCGAGGAGTGAATTAAAAACACCATCATTTAATGCAAAAAAGGCCGTTATCGGTATACGTTGCAGGTAAATTGCTTAGCGGAACCATTGCAGCATTTGCAATACAAAAATTCCCAAGTGCGCATCAGCCACAGCAACGCAACTGATATAAAGACAAAAACCATTTCATTTCATAAACACAAAAATTCAAAGGTTTAATTTAACCGTTAAAAAAGTTAACAAACCATTGAATTTAACAGTTTGCAAAGTTAACATACCATCATAACATTGGAATACAAAAAACCCTGAAGAACTTCATATTTAGAGATCTCAAGCAAAAGCAAAAAGAAAAATTATTTAAGATGTGAAATGTGCATAAGTTGATGCAACTAAACTAATTAACTAACTTTATGCTTCAACTTTTTTAATTTGCTAAACATCGTTCCAGTTCCTTTTTTTACAAGCATTTATTCATTATCTTTTGGATATTTATCGGCTTTATTATTATTGATTCAATACTAAAAATTTAATTTATAATTTTCTTTATCGCATCACACAAATTCCAATTTGATAACGTTTTCAGTTGCTTATATTTGATTAATGTAAACCTCTTACTTATTGTTTTATTTACTATTCTCTTGAATAGAAATCGATAAGTGGGTTTATTTTTGTTTAGAATAACAATAATAATCTTCTTGAAATAGATTTGTTTACTTTCCATGCGATTTCTTCAAAGAAGTATTCCGGAATACGTAATGAGGTTTGAAAAGTTTCCGAGGCAGATGGCGTCCAGATGGTATCGATTGCTTTCTTCCACGAGGTTCGTCTTCCCTATGATTTAAAAAAAAAAGAATATTCTTTGAAATGAAATGTGTTTTTTCGGGATACTTAACTTCGAAGTCTCGCCAAACTCACTTTTATCAATGCGCTGATCTCTGCGGGGCTGCCTCTTTAGAATGATATTCACATACTTAAAAGAAAATGTATTTTTATTTTCTTTTTTTTATATTTTCCTTTTTGTTTATAATATTAGTTTTTTTTCTTTTATTTGAGTTTTATCTGTTCCTTTTCTGTTGGAAAAATATTCCAATTTCCAGTTTTTGATGCGCGGATATAGGACAGACACGATGTCTGGTCTATTTTGATACATTGAGTGGAAGCCAAGTCAACTTTGAGTGGGTGTTTAACAATCGGAAGGCTGCAACTTTTTTTTCCCCAGTATAGTTAATGTGTAATATAAATGCAGATCAATTCCTTTTTCATTCATTCAGGAGTCTGAACGAGACGAAAAAGGCCAGCTGAAGCTCTCGAGTTACCCTATCGACTTTTTAAACGAGAATTTTGACGTATACTCTTTTTACCAGATACAGATGGTTTGCAGAGAAAATAAGTACCACGTCGAAAGTGTTTCACTTTTGAAAAATGAGCCACCTGACAGGTGAAGATGAAATGAGCCACTCTGAGAGAGGCAGAAAAATAAACCACAAACATCCCTGGCACTTTAAGGTACACCTGGAGACCGGTTGTAAGCCAGTTTCGATTAAACGGGGTTTCTATTTTAGTAGCGTGTGAGTGGAAAACATTGCGGCATTTGAATGGGTTAATAAAACTTGTAGAAAAGTATTCCATAACATAAAAGGATGACGAGACTGAATAAAAAAGTAATGATAAGTGGAATGGATTTTTCTAGATTTTTCAAAGATCTCGGATTTTGAAAAATTTAAAATTTCATCTGTCATATTTATATAATTTTTTCATTGGAAACATTTGCAGTATACAGACTTTCAGAAACGTTTCTGAAGTTTATATAACAATTTATTCTTAATTAATTTTTAACATGTTATTTTCAATCAGTGGTACAGGTACATCACTACATAGTTGGGATGCGGGTTATTTATGTTGTTTTGTAGATTTATTAAATTCCACCGGCGATTGAGTAGCTTTCTTTGAAAGGAATTTTCTAAATTTGGACTATTTTTGGATTTTGAAAAATTTCAGAATTGCTTAAAAACTTTTATCGCAAATATTTATATAATTTGTTGAATTTAAACATTTATAGTATATCTAGTTCTAGAAATGCTTTTGAAGTTGCTATACCGGTTTGTTTTTCATTAGTTCTTTCTTAGCATGTTACTTTCGCTACATGTGTGGAATACAGATTATTTATTTTTGTCTTGTAGCTTTATTGAATTTCACCAATAATTGAGTCGTTCTTTAAAGGTGGTGTAAGTCAATTTTTGACAAAAAGTTAGTTAATGATAACAAAGAACTCATCATTTTATCAATATAAATTTACAAATATAATTACTTTGAAAGTGATATAAGTCTACTTTCTGCAAAAATAAAATATTTAATTCAAAAATCATACTACACAATTTCTGTACTACATTTTTATATGTTGGATAAGGGTTTTAAGAAATAAACTCTATACAATGCTGTATAAAATTTCATTGGATAAAAATGCAGACTTTAAAATATTAGATTTAACCCTCAAACGTTGAAGACCATGAAAGTTTGAAAATGTAATACCAGCAGTTTTATATCATCCTGTCAGGTCTTGAAAATTGAATTTCAGAATTTGAAAATATATTATTCGCACCTGTTATTATACCATCATCCTGCTAGGCCCATCACATCCGAAAAAATTATTATTATTATCCGTCTATTACTTTATATTCCTCCATGGTTGTTTCAAATTATTATTTTCATGGTTTCATGGTTTCATGGTTTTCAATTAGTTTTTTTCAAATCAATAAAAATTAAAAATGGCACATATTAATATAATGTTAGTAATGAATGAAATTAAATATCCATATTTAATATTTAATAAATTTGTGATTTTCACATTTTGCTGTCTTTGAAAGTGGTGCAAGTTTATTTGAGGTCATCAAAAGTATAAATTTTTTAAACTAATATTTATAAACAATCCCATTATAAAAAATGGGGAAGACGACCAAAGGATTAAAAATATTAAATCAATTTAATATTAAAAAAAACATAAAATGAGCGTATTAACATAGACCAGTATTTTTCAAATCATTTCAATGCAAACCCTTAAATAAAATGGACTTACACCACTTTCAAAGAAAACGGCTTAATTGCCTGAAGCATACGATAAATAAAAATCCTGTGACAGGAGTTTTTAAAATAATGGAGACTGTTCGAAAATATGTATCTTTTAATATGTCTGTCCAAAAAATTCTTAACAAATTTAAGTACTTAAAAGTAAATGCTTACCATACATGAAATGAAAAGGTTTGTTAAATGAAAAAATTTCTATGAAATATGTAGAATATTATTAATTGTTGGACTGATCTTTTTCAAAAACAGTGCAAGAGAACCCATACGATGCAATGCTGAATACTATAATTATATTTTCCCATTAACTATTAGAAAGAAGATGCCTTTCGAATATTGCTCAAACTATTAATCGTTAAAAGAATGTTAAATTTTCAAATTTTCTGCTTTGCGATACATCGAACGTCGTAGTGTGACGTCTCGGCCTATACTCGATATACACTCATGTCCATAAATTAAGGATAATGAAGTTCAGGCAAAGAAAAAGACAGAAGCAAAACAAATTTGACTTATTTGTAAAGTCTATTTATTAAACAAAAGGTAAAGAGCGAAAAAGATGCTATATGTTTGACATAATTAATAAAAATTGTGATTTTTACTCCCTGGAGCAAGATTTCAAAAAAGAACCTAATTACAAAAAACAGTATAACATGGTTAGTATGATGGTTAATATGGAGTATGTCTCCCGGACGATGCAATACAGGCCTTACAACGCCTAGGCTTGCTGAGTATCAAATTATCAATCTGATCTTGGGGAATATTACACCAATCATCAAGCAATGCCCTCCGAAGTTCCGGTTGACAAGTGGGAGGGGGTTAACGGGCTGCAATTCGTCAGCCAAGCATATCCCACACATGCTCTATTGGATTCAAGTCCGGTGAGTATGCTGGCCAATCCATACGGTTGATATCCTCCAATTGAAGGCATTCGTCTACAAAGTTTGCACGGTGAGAACGGGCGTTGTCATCCATAAACAGAAATTCAGCACCCATGGCGCCCCGAAACAAACGTACATGTTGTTCCAGAATGACATCCCGATAGATGTGGCCTGTCATCGTTACACTCTGAACATGCAGGTCAGTTCTGGAACCAAGAATAATTCCTCCCCAAACGAGCCATCCTGCACCACCGTAACGGTGTCGTTGAATGGTGTTCTCTTGGTATTAACCGGTACCTGGCACTTTCCATATGAAAGTCCGGCGAGAATCAGACTGCAAACTAAACCTGGACTCGTCGGAAAACATCACACAAGACCACAGTTGCGGTGTCCACAATGCATGTTCTCTACTCCAGGTTAATCGCAGGCGACATTGAGTTGCGGTAAGTGGAACACATCTGACAGGCCTACGAGCATATAGACCAATGTGCCCTAAGTATCTGTACACGGTCTGCCTTGAAACTGTCGTACCGGTAGCTGAAGAGAGCTGACGAGACAGGTCTGATGCTGTGCTCCGTCTGTTTATTTTGACAGTAACTGCTAAATACCGGTCCTCATTCGGCGTTGTAACTCAGGGGCGACCTGTGCTGTAACATCTACTCACATTACCATCATCTTGGAATCGTTGCCAAAGCCTGGAGATGACACTCTGGGCGATTCCAAGTTCCTCGGATACTTCCAGCTGGGTACGTCCACATTCCAGTCTTCCGATAATTCTACCACGTAAAAAATCATCCAAATGCTTCCTTTGTGCCATAACTATTCGATTATTGCACTGAAAGCTTTTAAAGCGCTTGTGAACAATTTTACTTCTTTGCCACCATTCCTTATATACCCCTCTCTTACACTCTCGTCATTGTGAGGTACTATCCGCGCCATCTGGTGGTTTCCTGTAGTTTGCACTTTCTTCTTCAAGATGTGTGTGATAATTCTACAGGTGAAATTTTTTATTTTAGAGTTCAATTTCTGTGTGATTCTGAATTATCCTTAATTTATGGACATGAGTTTATAACGGCTTCAAGAAGAGGGCCACTTTCAGGTTTATGGAGACATTTTAATTTTTATTTAGTAACATTATATATACATAGAGAACTCTGGATTAATACAGAATTACTTACAAAAAAATGAAAATTAAAGATTTAAATTTGATTCAAAATTGTATTTCACTCCAAAGACGGAGATTTTACAGAGTTCTCGAGTCTACGGAGAATCTAAAAATTCGTGGTCTGCGGCAGACCTTAATTATCACATGGCGTGATACACGAAGCTACAACGAACTCACTTTGGAAACAGACGGAAACTCCGGCTTGTTCAGTCACTTCAGAGGAAAAGAGGAAAACAACACTTCTGGTCGACTCGTCGCAGAACTCTCTTTTCTTCTCCAAAGCACTTAAGAAAATGAAGTGGGGTGAGCTTCAATCACTTCTCACAGAAGTAGACGTTTGCTCTCATCCCATGACCTATCACGAATTACGATGCAAAAACTCATATTTAATCAGTAGTTATTTCGACCTGTGAAGGTCGCACAGACAATCGCTAATTTCACGAGAACTCATTCTCCCTGACACTGAATATTTGCTGTCAGATTTGAGTTGCAGGTTGTCCTCATGAGTACAAAACACTCATTGCATGCAATAAATATATCCACGACACTGCTTATGTGCTGTCCAATTTTAGTGATGGATTGTTATTATGTACTTGTCAAAGAATATACATTCCTCTCTCCTGTGAATGTAATGCCACAGCTCTTGCAGTCGGAAAATTGTTAAAATATTATTTTTTAGCTTGCAGTTTTAACTTCTATATAGTGAAAATTATTAGAATTTATTTTAATTTATTTTCTTTAATTTAATGATAAAAATGAATTAAACTGTGTTTTAAATCAACTTAAAATTTATTAGTTGCTTTAAGTGTTAAAAAGAAAATAAATTTTTACACATAATACGGTTGCCCTTATTTAATCTAAATCGAGCATTAAAATAAATTATTCGTCTTTACTGAAATTCGAGTTAAAAGTTAAAAATGTAAATACTTTTTTATTACTTAAAAAATATACATGTATTGAGTTTTAGATTTAAGATAGTTGTTTAAACATGTAACTTGATATTTTTTTTTTAAAATTTCAACTTCATTCTGAAAAAAAAGCTGATTTCAAACATGTTTGCTGTTTTCATGTATGCTGTTTTCAAAGCTGTTTTCACCATGAGCATAAAATGTATGAATTTCTATGCGCATAAATACATTAAATCCAGACGGAAGTTTATTTCATTCAATGTATACGATGAGAAAGGAGAAAAAAAACTTGCTGCTAAAAGAGTCTTAACTGCGAAACCTTCTAAAATGTCTGGAGAGAAAGTAGCATTATAAAAACGTTAGCGAGCACCGTTTTGCTTGTTTTTAGAGAAAAAATTTCTTTATTGTTGTGATTTCATTTTGAAGTCTCAAGAATTAAATTTGAAAAGAAAAAAATGTCGATCCTTTCAGGAGGACATAAATGAGTTTTCTAGAACTTTCTGCTAAAGTCCTTCTTAGATCCCTGCTGTCTTCCAATTAGACCGGGAAAACAAAAAGAAGCGACTTTTTAATGGCTGTGATGCTTCGGCGAAAAACTTCTTGAATTACTGAGGAGGAATGAATTTCGGCGATAACACAAAATGTTAAAAATTCCTTTTGAAAATGTAGCACTATGTTTCCCTTTTCTCTGGCCTATTATGAATGAAAAGACTTAATTTTTGTCAAACATTAAATATATAAAAAATTTTCATAGTGTTTTAAATAGGGGTGATGTAATTTAGTATTATTAAAATTATATTGACAAATTTAACTTTCAATAACAATAAACATTTTGCTGTTGTAACATTTGGCTTGATTGGAAATCAATCCATTACAATAAGGATCACGGGCCTGATGGCAGAGTAGCTAGCTCTCTGGCTCTCTGTACTACAGGTTTCGGGTTCGAGTATCGGTTATGCCATGGATTTTTGTAATGGTTCGTAATCCACTTTAAACAGTAGGTCCCGGTCTAACAGGATCGTAGAGCGTTGCAGAGGTATTGTTACTCTGCGTCCGTAGCTTATGTTCAAGCTACACACCCCTCCCTGGGTAGTACTAACGCTTAGTGCAGCCCTTGCGTAGGGCAAAAAGATAACTGCCAGATGCATTAGAAAAAAAAATGAATAAGCATCGCACACAAAGTTGGTTTATTTTAATCCATGAGGCCCCTGGCCGCCCAATACAATTGCAAGACTTCTTCCCTGGCTTTGATCCTCCCTATTCAGTCCTGGACATTTCAAAAGATGTTCTGAATTCATTGCTAAAGCTCTACATATTGGGCAAGGGTTCGAGGCGAGGACACCTGTCCTGTCTAGGTGTTCCGCAAGACAATCGTGTCCGGTTCTTAATCGGAAGTTGGCAACCGTCTATTTTGTGTGGTCTAGTGTTAAAGATTTTCCAGCTGTCTTGAATTGTGTGCCCCTTTTTGCCTTCAGATTGAGTTATGAGATTATCTTTCAGTTTCTTAAAAAATTCTCTATAAATATATTCCTTGAAAGATTTTGGTAGAACTTATTTCTTTCCAATGTTCACATGGTCTCTTTGGTTTGGTTTTTCTTTTTCGTGAGAATCTGCTGCTTCGTTACCTTTAATTCTTACCTTAAGCATATTTTTGAGAAAAAAATCTTTATTAAATGAAAAAACGATCTTCACCAGTGATGACATGAAATTATTCTGAGAGAGAAATTAAATTTTATGAACCTAACACTTTTTGCTTGTTTAGTGATAAAGTGAAATTTTATTCTCTTTACTTTATACATCACTTTAAATGTTTGGATTAATAGCTTGATTATAAATATAAATGTAGTAGAAAGCGTAATAAAGTGGCTATCGCTCTTGGCATGAATGCTTGTGAGGGGTTCGGAATCCACATTAAACTATAGGTCCCAGTCTAATTAGCCTAAAGTGTGCACAAAATGGAAGTAGAGCGAAACCCAAACCTCCTTCGAGTGATCTTCTCTCTACGATACGAAGCCACACTCTTGCAACGCCATGGCTAGCCGCTCCACTCTGACCATTTGCTAACATCACGATCAGGTATAAGTTAAAAATGTGTATTGTTCATTTATTACACGTTAAATATTCGGAATAGTAATTAAATACCAATGTTTACACATATTACGTAAATAAGAGACGATAATTTTCCCCACTCTATTTAGCGCTCGTGTGCACAAGATGATCGTAGAGCGACAAACCAAACCAAAAATATTGGCCTGTACGAAGGAATTAGGAGAAGGCAGATCATCAGGATTCTGAGTAGAACAGGGGGAGGATAGTGAACATATATTGGGAACCCCTTTAATGTTGCTACATGTAACCCAATGACAATCAGTTCCCTAACAGGCATTTAGTACCAATCGGGGTGTTATTTAGTCCTGTCTCTTGGTATTCAAATTTCGAATGGTTGAGTAGCACACAATCATTCTAATGAAGCTGCGATCATGAATTTTGGCCATGTGTCTTGGAGGCGAAGCGGATTCTCTTCGGATCCAATTTTCGAGAAAGATTCTATTTTGAAAATTTGTTAACATGTTCAGGAATGCGTGGCAATTTGGTTTGGTTTGTCTCTCTACGGTCATTGTGCACACACTTTAGGCTAATTAGACTTGAACCTACTGTTTAAAGTAGATTCCGAACCACCAACAAACATCCACGCCATCTCTAGGTTTCGAACTGAAACGTGTGGTTCCAAAAGCCAGAGCGCTAACCAATTGAGAATGCATGGCGGAGAAATCTTCTTATTGAAAGAACATTTGGAAGAAGTTGTGAAATAAAGTAAGGGATTTCAAATCTGCCCGGCTAAAAGCTTTTATTTGGTAACATTAACCAAATAATAACAATTTTGGAAGCGCTCTTCCTTTTCAAGCGGAAATATGTTTTTTTCCCCCTTAAAAAGCAATTTCTGTAACAAAAGGCGAAATTTTTTATAACAGCAACATTACATCTGGATCTTGCGTGTGGCGATGATTGACATGTTCTCTCCTTCCTCATATCCAAAATCCATCAAAAAGTTCAAGGAGGTCTTGGACACCACCTTAGCTTGGAGGGTGCCTCAGGGATACATGGATTACTACATCATCCTCTACAAAGCCATAGATGAGCCACATAACCAGAAGGCACCGCAGGTAAAGAACCTTGTTCTGTTGTTGTCAGTTTTGGAACCAAGGAATCAATCCATTTTCCAAATGGACCAAATGAGCTTACCACACTTTTGGTGAGCCCTTTTCCTTTTCGAAAAAAGTTAGTTCGATCTCAATAAAAAAATTAGGAATGAGTGATGGAAGGAATTAGTGGAAGAGCGCTGCCGAATGAGTGGCACTTTATAAAAGTTATTATACGTTATTAGTTATAGAACGTGGGGTTCTTTTAATATAAACCGTTAATTTTGAGTACCTTGTATTGGTACTAGTATTACCTTATTATTCATTCATTCAGGTCCCATATTACAATGTTAATAGTATGTATACGTGTTAACATTGAAATATGGGGCCTGAATGGCCGAATGTCTAGCTTTCTGGCCTTTTGTATTACAGGCTTCAGGTTCAAATCTTAGTGATGGCATGGATGTTTTTGTCCACTTTAAACAGGCACTTTCAGGTTCAAATCTTAGGGTTGATGGCATGGATGTAGTGGTTTGGAATCTACTTTTGTAGGTCACTGTGTGAGAGGGTTTAATCTTTAAAATTTTATAGTTTAGCAACACTATAATTAAAGTGGTCATTTACTAATAAAAAAATTGTAGGTTAATATAAATTAATAAGAGCTATATATGTTTAATCTTTAAAATTTTATAGTTTCCCCCTAATTAAAGGGCATTTAAGTGCCCAAGTAAAGTGTTTTGTGACAGGAATCACAATGAAGCAGAACTGTGAACTGGAGACAAATGGCCTCGGGCCTCCGTTGTTTGGGATTCGTGTTTCCATTATTGGTATTCGATGGTGGAAAAGCTTGTCAAGATGCACTGAATAAATAGTGTGAAGAATGATCATTAATTTTCAATATCTTTATACTGCTCAGACAATCCTGTGTGTGGTAAATATTGGTTTTTTAGACAGAACACCAATATGCTATTACAGGGGAGAAATAATTATAGGCCCACTCACAGGATGTATGAGTCTTTTTATGTATGTTGATTCGATCGCCGTGCTCTCAGATCAATTGTATTGCAAATTCCTCTTAATGTAATTGAAACAAAAGAGAAAAAGGTTTTATGGTTAAAAGGTTAATTAAAGATCATCAACGATCCTACATTAGAAAAAAAAAACTTGACACAAAGGATATTTCTTCTAAATAAAAAAAATAATAAAAAAACATGGGAAATGCCAGGAAATAGATTTTTAAGTTCTGTGAAACGGAACCTGATGGCCGAGTTACTAACGCAGTGGTGCTCGGTACCACAGGTTTCTAGTTCGATTTCCGGCGATGTTATGGATGTTTGTAGTGGTTGGGAATACCACTTTAAACTGTTGGTCCCGGTCTCATAAGACCTTAGAGCGTTGTGGGGATAGTGTGACTCGCATCCTGTAACCTATCTTCAAGCTACACCTGCCCCCTCGATAGTTCTCAATGCGTAACAACTGTGCAGCCCTTTCAAATTGCATATGAACTGTATCTGTGTTGCCAGATACATTAGAACAACAACAGGTTCTGTGAACCTAAAGTGCTGTGTCTTTTTCTGCAATGGATGATTACCATTGTTTATAAGCATTTCGTCAATTGTTGAAAATTGCGAATATTAAATAATATTAGTGAAATAATTCGTCTGAAGGTTTACAAGATTTGAGGTCTACGAATTATCATTCTTCTGCGCGTTCTGAAATTGTTGGAAATCAGGCACTACCGAACATCCAATGAAATGAATCCCACATCAAAGTCATTGGTCACTATATTCCATTATATCTCGCGATATTCGATGACTTCTCTATGAGGAATTTAAAAAAAAACAGGCACCACCTGGCATCTCTTGAGAATAGATGACTTTCTCTAGAGCATTAAGTGTCACTGGGCTATATGCGGCATCCATTGAGAGCTAATGGTCTTCTTCTGAGGAAGCGGCCTGATGGCCAATTACTTTGGCATTTGGTACCACATGTTTCCATAGAGAAACCATCGAATATCGCGAGATATCATGGAATATAGTGCCCGATTTGGTACTTCAAATTTGAAATTTGGCAGCGACAGGGATGGTGGTCAAATTAGCCCAAAGTGTGCACAAGATGACCGTAGAGCCACAGACCAAACCTTCTTTTGAGGAAGCTGGGTGCTATTTGACATCCCATGAGACCCGATGGATTTTTTCGTCCATGTCAAAGAAAATGGTGTCATTCGACATTCTGAGAGATTCTATGGATCACCTGTGAGGACTTCAGGGGAAATGTGTGTTCCATCTGATATCCTGCGCAACTCGATGGTCTTCCTGTGGGGAATACATGGAAAATTTGACAACATTCTGTATCCAGCGAGACTACAGAATTTATAAAAACTCCTCTAGAGAATTCATAAAAATTCCTCTAGAGAATTCATAAAAATTCCTCTAGAGAATTCATAAAAACTACATATAATCTGAAATCCCGTCAGGCCCGATATCCCTCTCCTGTTGAATTCAGAGAAAATGGTGCAAATATCTGAAATAGCAAATATCCGGCATTCCATGTAACCCGACGGACTTCCTGTGGGGAATTCAGGAAAATTGGGTGTCATTTGACATCCCGTGAGATCTGGTGTCTCTCGGAATATAATGCAGATAAAGTGGGGGCCATTTGACATTCCGGTAGACCCGACGGATTCTCTTGGGGGATTTTAGGAAAACTAGGCAACATCCGACATGTCGTGAAATCCGATGGGCACCCCCATGTGGAAATTCAGTAAAATTGGGATCAGACAAGAAAGAACCAACTGCCATTGACTCAAAGCATTTGATTTCATTAGTCGCACAAGTGACAATCGATGGAAAGTGTGACTCCATCTCGACAAAGATGGCCTTGGAGGCAATAATCGTCTGAAAGTAATCGAAATATGTGATGGTTTTTAATATTATATAAAATATTCATATGTAACAAAAAATATTTTTATTATTATAAATTATACTATATATTGATTGCATAATTATAAATAAATATACAAGCACTATGTAACATATATCGATCATGAAAAGATATATTGATCGTAAAAAAATCTATCTATAACATATACTACTATGCGTCAAAAATCGAAATTTTTTTTTATTGTCGTATTTTAGTCTTCGAAAACAATTTTTAGTTTTTTCTAAGGTTATAAGAGATGTAGCCTTTTTATTACCAGCTGTTAGGTTACTGAATTCATGTATTCCGAACATTCAACTAAATTTCTGTATTTTTTGCTACGCCACCACACGATAACAGTGATATCTGTAAGAATATTTCTCTGAATCTCATAAAATTTAACTATGTTTTGAATGATGCCATGTAGGCCTTAAACTAAAAGGTTTTAAATATATTTATATAGAGATAAGGTATTGGAAATTTTGTTAAAAATATTTCTTTATTTTCTTGTATTTTTGACATCAACAACTCTATTGGCTGTCATTTAGTTGTGCTTTAAATATTATCATTCATTTAGTTCAAGGCATGCATAACGGATATACACTGAAGTGACAAAAGACATGGGATACCTCTTAATATCGCGTCGGCCCTCCTTTCGCCCGGCGAAGTGCAGCAAATCGAAGTGGCATGGACTCAACAAGTCGTTGGAAGTCTTCTGCAGGAATATTGAGCCATGATGTCTCGATAGACGTCCATAATTGTGAAAGCGTTGATGGTGCAGGATTTTGGTCACGAACAGACCTCTCGATGATGTCCCATAAATGCTCGATGGGATTCATGTCGGGCGATCTAGGTGGCCAGATCATTCGTTGGAATTTTCCAGAATGTTCTTCAAACCAATCGCGAACAGTTGTGGCCCGGTGACATGGCGCATTGTCATCCATAAAAATCCCATCGTTGTTTGGGTACATGAAGTCCATGAATGGCTGCAAGTGATCTCCAAGTAGCTGAACATAAACATTTCCAGTCAATGTTCGGTCCAGTCGCACCAGAGGACCAAATCCATGCCATGAAAAAATAGCCCACACCATTACGGAGCACCACCAGCTTGAACAGTGCCTTGCTGACAGTTTGGGTCCATGGCTTCGTGGGGTCTGCGCCACACTCGAACCCTACCATCAGCTCTTACCAACTGAAATCGTGACTCATCGGACCAGGCCACGGTTTTCCATTCATCTAGGGACACAGCGATATGCTCACGTGCCCACGAGAGTCGCTGCAAGCAATGTCGTTCTGTCAGTAAAGGCACTCGAGTCGGTCTTCTGCTGGAATAGCCCAAGAAAGCCAAATTTCTCCGCACAGTTCTAACAGACAAGTCCCTTGTACGTCCCGCATGTTATTTGACGCAGTGTTGCTTGTCTGTTAAAATTTACGACTCTTTCGTCGCCGGTCTCGGTCTGCAGGCTGTCCCCTAACATTCAGTGGATCTGGGAATGTTGAATTCCCTAACGATTTCCGAAATGGCAAATGCGTCTAGTAACATTCCGCGTTCGTCGTAAATTGTCGTGTGGTCATCATCACGTCAAAACCTCTTCACATGAATAACTTGAACAGAAATGAAAGCTCTGCGAAAGCACTGCGCATTTATACCTGTTCTACGCGATGCTACTGCCATCTGAAAATTTGCATATTGCTATCCCATGACTTTTGTCACTTCAGTGTATGTCTACTTGAATTCAAGTCAATGTAATTTGTACTACCAATTCTTTTAGTTAGATGTGTTTACGTAAAGTAAAGGGAAAGAAACAATTTTGGTCGATTTTTGACAAGTTTTTACATAAACATTCATGTTTTCATTTTAATTTTCATGTTTACCAAACTTTTATAATCAAATTTAGCAATAGCAACAAAAAACATTCCATGGAGCATTATTTAAAATTTCTCATATAACATTTATTTTTGTAAAATTTTATTTAAAAATTCTTATATAATATTATTGTTATAAAATTTTTTTAACAATTCTTATGTAACATTATTATTACGAAACTTTATTTAACAATTGCTATGTAACTTTATTATTTCCTAATATTATTTAAACATTCTTACAAAATTGCATTTAAAAATTGTTATATAACATTATCTTACAAAACTTTATTTAACAATTCTTATATAACCTTATTATTACAAAAAATTCTTAATCGATTGCATTCGCTCATGTTTTCTAGTGGAATCGAACATAACTTGAAATGAAATCATTGCTATTATAATCATTCATTAGATAGAGTCTCTTGATATGAGGCATTTTCAAATAGATATAATCCAAAATGGGTGGAATTTCTTAGGAAAAATTTTTAAAAACATAAAAAAAAAAACCTTGTAAATTAAATAAATAAAAAAAAAATAAATGAATTTAAATTCTGTTAAACGAAATATTCTATTAACTTCTAATGTAGAGCCTCCCTATCTTTAAGCGAGATAAACTAATGGTTAATTATAGAGTACTACTCTCAAACTAATTGGAAAAGATAAATTCTTGAAGTTCTAAAATTTTTACTTTCAAAGGATGACAGAAAATACGCATGGAATAAGTTTTCAAGTACTTGCTTGAACTTAACCCTCTCTTGCATCTCGATGTGCTCAGCTGCATTTTTGTGCTGTGAAGGCAGCTGGATTGAATTCCTGTTCCCACTAGATCCCTGGCATTATCTGATACGTAAATGACTCCTATTGATTTCTGATGGACACGCCACCAGCCAACCGTTAAGGCACTTCAAAGGGTTTATCTTTATCGAGTCTTATCTAACTTGACTATTTCCTGGAGGGCTAACATTAACGGCAATCGGGTCGCATCTTTGAAACGCTATCAGCTGACAGTTAAGTTAATGCACGCATCGGTGATTATGAAAGGGAACCTCAGTCATGCATATTTCATTCCGGAGATATTTAATCCATTTAGCAAACACAATGGTCTCAAATGGACACGCCCACTCTGGGGACACCGGTTGGCTGTCCACGGGCCCCATAAAGTGTCACAAGTGTTTTTATACTCGCACTAGGTGGCTCATTCCTGTGAGCTCTACATACACAATGAGTATTTCTATTGTGCAGTATTTCTACTGTGTAATATATCTACAACAAAGTGAAACGAACACAATGTACAAAAATAAATAATTAAGAGGTACGAAAAAATGACAACTTCTCAGACATCCAGAAATGCAAAGAGAATAATAGTTTTCCCACCTACTGTGTGAAAATATAAATAACCAATTTGAAGGCGGAAATGGAGAAATCGATTACTAGTTAGAGGAGCTAGTCAGACATACTCAGCGCAAGTAATTTTCAAAGAATAAGTTTAATAGTTAATGTGGATTTTTTTAAATTGAATTTTTCTTTTGATATGCATTTTAAAATTATAATTGTTGAATTTTAAAATGGTTATTTTTTATTGTATTTAAAACAGAATTTTGCATAATTTGTGAAATATAAGTGAATTTTTTATTTTCATATTGAAACGTATGCATTAAAAATATTGTAGGAAATTTCAGATAAGTGTCTAATTCTTAACTTTAAAAATAAAAACCTATCGTTCATATTAGTATTACAGCAGAAATTTGCATTTTATATTTAGTTAAAAAAATTGTGGTTGATTATCGTACCTGCAATTTACACAATATATTGACTTTAAGATACAATCGCCGATTTATGAAAGAAAAAAAAATACTTGTTGAATAAAATATTTATCATTTCCTAAAATGATTCTATAATGTTTTTTAATAGCCCATTTTTTCCATTAAGTTTCTTTTTTTTACAAGAAAAAAATTATTTTCAGGGTAATTTACTTTTATGATGCGTTTAATATTTCCACGAGATCCATGAGAAAATGGCTAAATGATTTTAACTGTTCATCCATTTTGTGAATCTAATGAAGTTTAAAATGTTTATAAAGATTCTTCTGTTTCAATTGCGTTCTAAAAAACATTCCATAAATTACAGATTTATATATATGCCAGAATAGAAATTTAAATCTTCGTAACCATTAAAGATGGAAATCAAAAAGCAATTTATAATTTCAAAATGCAGACATGTTATGACAGCGGGGACAAAAAATTCCGTTTCAGAATAAAGAATACTTATTTTAATTTTTTGAATCCATACTTATCGCATCTGAGATAAACTACAATTTAAGTAAAGCAAAATACCTCCGAATAAATTAAATTACATTCCGTAGAAAAAAAAATATGAAACAAAATATATTTTTGTAGTTTCGAGTTTCATCTCTGTTCGAAATGTTTATCCTTGAAACAAGGATTTCGACATCCTGTTATCCGAGACCCCAAATGAAAATAAAATTCTTTTCTTTTGAAGTTCCAAATCATATTCTGACAAATAAATGTTTTTCTTTTTGAGGATTACAATTCTTTAAAGTTTACAAAATCAGTTTTGAAAATATCTGAAACTGAATTTGCTAAGGCTCGGAAGTTGAAATATTTATTCTAGTTTTAAAGTTCTAAGGAATGATGGATCACAAGAAAAATAAAATGATATGATATTTGAAATAGTTAGTCAATATCTGTTATAGTGAATTTTACATAGTTGGTATCTGAAGAACACCAGACAAAATGAAGAAAATTGACTATAAATCAAAAAGACTGCCTCAGGAGATTAAATAACTAATGGAGTTACGCAAATAATAAATTAAAGTAAATATGGGTTTTGTATAGCGAAAACAGTGAAAAAAAAACCATAAAACAAATGTTAATTTAATCTGTTTTTAATAATATAAAATTTACTTGCAAGTTAAAATGTTTTTTTAATTCCGAAAAAAAAACATTTGCAAATCTACCAAAATAACAAAATTTGCAAAAGTTAGATAAATTATCTCAATTTGTAAATGTTATGTCTGGTAATTTGAAAAATTAATAAGAATAATATTTGCAAATCTACCAAAATACAAAAATTTGCAAAGTTACCAAGAATAACATTTGCAAATCTATCAAAATAACAAAATCTGCAAATGTTAATTAAATTAGCTTAATTTGCAAACGTTATTTATGGTAATTTACAAAATTACCAAAAATAATATTTAAATAAATTATCAGATAATATTTGCAATTTATTTTATTTTGGTAGAATAATATACCAAAATAACCAAATTCTACCAATCCAATCAATCTAATCTTTTCTAATCTACGAAAATAATAAAAATTGTAAATGTTATTGAAGGTAATTTGCAAAATTACTATTGATCTACCTATTTATTGATTTGCAAGATTACCATCTAATTAAATTGGTAGAATAATCTACCAAAATAACAAAATTTGCAAATGTTGATTAAATAGCTCAATTTACAAATGCTATTTATGGTAATTTCCAAAATTACTCAGAATAACATTTTCAAAACCCCCAAAATAACAAAATTTGCAAATGTTAGTTAAATTAACTCAATTTGCAAATGTTGTTTGTGGTAATTTACAAAATTACAAAAAGTAACATTTGCAAATCTTTGATTTAATATTTTAATTTTACATTTTTATTTTTAAAATTACGTTCATTACATTCATTTTTGTTCACCTATTGAAATAAAAGCAAGAAGATGATAAAAGCTGGAAATGCATTAAAAAATTCTAAATAATGAGCATAGATTGAAAAAAAATAGCCATGTGTATTTTCCGTCGGCCAGAATCTTTAAAAAAAACGTGGCATTCTTATTCATGGGGTCGTCTAAGAATCCATTCACTTTAAGGTGGAATAGAAAGGAGATTCATCTTCTTCCCTTTGGGATTCTCATTACTCGGTGATTCCACGCCCAGAAACTCTTCAGTTACGGTTTACGTGAGCAGAATCTTCCAAACTTTTGTTTTCTTGCACTGGGCGGGAAAAAATTTGGCACTCTTTGGAGTACTTAAAAGAAGTTTTTATTTTTCCAGAAGCAGTTTTACATTGTTAAAACTGATTGTAAACAAAAGAAAATGAGTGGGAATGTATGTTGTTGTGTGGTCTCATAATCCAGTAATGCAAACAGTCCAATAATAGGGGTGAAAGATGGATATTCCCTTTAGTGACAACTGTTAAAAGGCCATTCCGTCACGTTAGTATAAGGGAAAGGAAGGATGACAATTTAGCAAATCTACCAAAAATAACAGAATTTACAAAAACACCAAAATAACAAAATTTGCAAATGTTAATTAAATTAGCTCAATTTGCAGGCGTTATTTATGGTAATTTGCAAAATTACCAAGAATAGCATTTGTAAATCTACCAAAATAACAAAATTTGTAAATGTAAATTAAATCAGCTTAATGATAATTAAGGGTAATTTCCCCACTATAGTATAAGAAAGAGGAAGGTTGACCGATTTTCTTTAACCCACGTTGTAACAATATCCCTCCTATCTCCTGATTTAAAAGTAATGACGGCAACGATTACTACAATCAGATTTAAATCTCAAGACATTTTGCACATTAGATGTGTATGTAATCAATGGGTTAGGATTTGTTATTTTTTGTGTATTACTTAATAAATGTTAATAAAGATATTAAGGTTATTGAAATAAATGACACTGTTATGCGATATATTTAGAACAAAATCAAATAAATATAAGCAATATTCATTTTTTAATGTTTAGTTTTCAGCAAGGATTCAAAAGATTTAAATCACAAGTGCTACAGATCCATTTTTATCCACTCTTATAAATAAATAAACTACATCCAGTGACAATAATTTTACAAAAAGTAAATAAAAAAATAAATCACATTAATATATGAAAAGAATTCAAAACGAAAAATAATTTCCATACAAAAAACTTGAACTAATTACAAATTTAAAATCTGAGATAAAATGTATGAGACGTATTAAGGAATAAAAAAAAAAAAAAAAAATATATATATATATATATATATATATATATATATATATCACTTTTCTTATATACGCAATTTATTACAAAGATAAAAAATTATTTGATATTATAATTAATTTATAAATGTAGTATTGACTCCAAAGTACAACAAAACTACGAATAATTATCAGAAATATGCCTACGTTATTATTTTACAATATTGTAAATTTGAGGCATGAAAGAATTTTTTTAATTACGCCATTTTTGGAAAAAAAAATAAACATTCTAATTCTATCAATGATGCACTAAAATCCGTTGATAGAAAAGGATAAAATATTTTTTCGACATAATGTGAATATAAAAGAAACCAATCAAAATAAATATAATTATTACTAAAATATTCAGGGAGTTATTTGCACTTTTAAAAACTACGTATTGTAAATGAAAGAAGAACATTGTTTTGAAATTTTATTTGTTTATTTAATCTTCTGTTGTATACATTTATTAAAAATTTTCTTTTTTTAAATTCCTACTATTAGTTCAAACTTTCCCTATATATATATCCTGTTCAAATTTTCAATAAAATACTTTTTATTCATCCACTCAAGTTCAAATACATTTTTTTGAACTTGTAGAGGATGACACTTGATGTTAATACATTTTTTTCAAATAATAATTCAGTAATTAAATTTAATTAATTAATTTTAATTTTTTTAGATTTAAGTTGCACATGTCTACCAATAGATGGCCTCAGATGTAAGAGGAAAATTTCAACTTTATTTCTAAAGGACTTTCTGCAATATAGTGAAAAAAGGTAGGAATTGACTTAATTTTTTTTTTTTTTTTAATTATTTGTTTGTATGATGATTATATATTTTCCTTTATGATCATATCTTTTCTCCTTTCTTTTAAATCTTTAATCTGCTCCTATTTTATACTGTTCTATGTAATTAAATTTTATACTATGTAATACTATTATATAGAACATTATAAAACGTAATTTTTCATAATAAATTATATACAATGTATTGTTTTATAATTACAGTTAACATTAATTTTGTTACTATTTATAAGTGAAATAAAGTTATATATTATAAGCAATACTACAACCTGCAATTTGAATATAACCTTTACTGTATGTCGAAGTTAAAAATGATACAATTTAAAAAAGTGCTAACTACATTACATTACATTAAATTATATTATATTACATTGCATCACATTTAATAATGATTTACAATTAAAACATTATTAAATGTAATGTTTAAACTGCAAAAAAAATAGAAAAATTCAGTAGATGTTTTTTTTTTTTTTTTTTTTTTTAAATCTATTTTAAAAAGAAAAGTTTAAACAAAAATAACACCTACTTTGTTATCACTTTTGCGAAAGTAAAAAAAACCCTAATTCTTCTCATAGTACTGATTTATTTTCTGAATTATTAATTTTTGTTAAAAAAAAAGGATTTTATTGAAACTATGTAAAATCTATTGAATATTATCTGAAATTTTTAAAAATGATATATTTGTTAATGAACATCAAGAGAAAAAATGGCTCTTTCGTGAAATTTTGGAGCCTCGTAGTCTGAGAGGGCAGTGGTAAAAGAAAACCCCATACTACTTGATCTGAGTGGATAGCGAACGAGAAGGAAAAGGACATTGGAGGAACTAATTACAGCCCATGCATCAAGTGGCCGAGAAGTAGCAATTTTGTGCAAATTATAGACGGCCGCAGATGCAATAAAAATGCTTTAAGGCTGCCTGAAAAAAATGTCTCCCAAATAATTACGAGTCATTCATCAGAGAAGAACAGAGTCCTTCGAGTGAAGGTCATTTCTGCTCAAAGTTAAAATACAATATCAAAAATAACCGAAGTAGTTTTAAAAATTAACTTGTGAAATTATATCTTTTTCATGCATGCATACTCGTATGTATCTGTAAGTAGACTTTAACTTTACATAATATATATAAATATATATAAGATAATATATTTATAAAATAAATTTTGTATAATATCTAATTATATTATGCACTCAAGAGTCAAAACATTATGACCACCTGTCAATAACGAGTTGGCCCACCTTTGGGGCGCGCAACACAGCTTCAACCCGCCTTGGCATGGATGTCACAAGTCCTTGGTAGATGGCCGGAGACAGATTGTATCAGATGTTTAAGCAACGATCACGCAAATCCGAGATATTGCGAATTAGTGATCTTTGAACTCTAAGTGGCCGTCCCAGGACATCCCAAATGCGTTCTATCGGATTGAGAACCGGCGAGTTAGGCGGCCAGGACATTAACCGGAATTCAGCATCATGTTCCTGGAACCACTCCCCCACAATTTTAGCCTTGTGACAAGGGGCGTTGTCCTGTTGGAACATTCCATTTCCAGCTGGAAAAACAGAGGCCATGTAAGGGTGCAACTGGTCCGCAATGATGTTCAGATACCCTGTAGCATTCACGGTCTGCTCTACCACAACCACGGGTCTCAGAGACGCCCAAGAGAACGTCCCCAAAGTATAATACCGCCACCATCGGCCTGTGTATGACCTACTGTACATCGAGGAAGCAACAGTTCTCCTGGAAGACGGCGTATCCTGACACGGCCATTGGCGGATATGCGCGTATTGGGTCGAAAAATTGCGCTTCCCTGCGACAACTACCGTGATTCACGCGACACAAAAGAACTTCAAAATCTGTTTTCATGGTGACTGAATTTTTCTGAATATCATAAGGAAGCTTGCTTTCAATGAATTTCATAATCCCCAGTTACTTTTGTCGAGGTGCATGTAACACATTGTCTCTGACACGTTTGAGATGGAACAGCATTCAATTTTGCCATTTGTTTGTTTTTACAATGTTTTCATGAATAGGTTTACAGATATTTTCAAAAGTTTACTTTATTGAATTTGAAATATATTAGTTTCAGCTAATGTATTGCTTGTCACTTGGTGTCACATGTTTCGGGTTCGAGTCTCGATGGTGTCAGGGAAATTTGTAGTGGTTCGAAATCCACTTTAAGAAGAGGTCCCGGTCTCATAGGACAGTAGATCCTCATAATTACACTTCTTCTCTCCCACGTCATTCACGTAAGTCCCGATCTAATAGGACTTCTACCATAGTGCACCCCAACCCATCCTTGTGCCTAGAGCTGAGTTACCCCTTTACAGTTTGGGAATGATGTGGGTGAGAGAAGTCTAACTGGGCTCCGTGAAGCTCTACGATTCTAAGAGACAGAGACCTACAGCTTAAAGTGGATTCCGAACCATTACAAATTTCCATGGCACTGTCGGGTCTCGAACCCGAAACATGTGACATCGAGCGGCAGAGGGTCTAATATGATTGTGGAACGTTGCGCGTAGGGCTGACAACCCTACTCCGCAAAACTATCCGTACTCCGTACTACTATCCTTCTTATTTCGAAGTGCTATGGATGCTTGCTGAAGTTGCAATTTTAATGTTAGATTGATATAAATTAATCAGTTAAATGTGTCTTATTATAGTATTAAAAAAAAATATTTTTTTCTTAGAGAAATTAACAATTATGAATTCTTTAGAAAGTTTGACAAAAAAAATATGTTTTTCAAAATTTCAATAATAAATTTAATTTTTCAAAATTTTAATGATAAATTAAATTTTTCAAATTTTTAATGATAAAGATTTTTATGAAGTTTTTATTTTTGTGTGTAATAGATGTAAGGTATGTAAAGGTAGTAAATTAAGATAGGTAATTTCATGTGAAGTGCATTTTTTTCTGTATTACTTAATTGTTTATTGGCTAATTTTTGTAAGAAATTGTAATTTTTTAATATATTTCATTACGGAAGACATAATTAGCAAGAAAAATAATTCATAATAAAAGTAATAACATTTTTCTTTTAATTATAGTTTAATACAATAATTATAGTTCAGAAAAATTGTTTATACTTTAGGGTATTTCTTTTACGGCAAAGCGATTTTTTAATGAAAATAATTTTCCTAAAGATTCCATATATTCATTTTTATTTTTCATAACCAATGTAATAAAAAGTTAGTATAGTACAGTAATAGTAAGTATATATATATTTTTTTTAATTATTTTTTGATTGTCTATTAGATTTCGTTTTTGAGGTTTGGTTTGGTTTGTCGCTGTACAGTCAATTTTTTTGCACACTTTAGACTTAGACGGAACCTACAGTTTAACTTGGATTTCGAACCCTTAACAAACATTCATGCCATCGTTGGGATTCGAACCTGAAGACTATGTAACAGTAGACCAGAGTGCGAGACAATTCATTTTTAAGGTGTAAAGTGCATTTTATTTTGTATTACTTGCTTATTTATGTTATTGTT
>BPLQ01004382.1:0-46419 GCA_021605075.1 Caerostris darwini
GCTTCTTCTATTTAATTTGTTTTTCTATCTTGGCGTGTTTTTAATGAATGCATACAGACTTCACTGCATACAACGCCATCTCATATGCATACTGCAGAACAGAATGAGATGCCGAATCTTTACTTCCTGGCTGCCAACAAAGACACCCGTGATTGCACGAGTTGGATAATAACTGCACACAACGCCCTGCATAAAGGCGAGAATCTCACATGTCACATCAAACGCGCCTCCACCAAGTCAGTGGCACATCGACACAGAGACAACGCGTGTCCTCTTTGAATCCTGCTTCTTCTATTTAATTTTGTTTTTCTATCTTGGCGTGTTTTTAACGAATGCATACAGACTTCACTGCATACAACGCCATCTCATATGCATACTGCAGAACAGAATGAGATGCCGAATCTTTACTTCCTGGCTGCCAACAAAGACACCCGTGATTGCACGAGTTGGATAATAACTGCACACAACGCCCTGCATAAAGGCGAGAATCTCACATGTCACATCAAACGCGCCTCCACCAAGTCAGTGGCACATCGACACAGAGACAACGCGTGTCCTCTTTGAATCCTGCTTCTTTCTATTTAATTTTGTTTTTCTATCTTGGCGTGTTTTTAACGAATGCATACAGACTTCACTGCATACAACGCCATCTCATATGCATACTGCAGAACAGAATGAGATGCCGAATCTTTACTTCCTGGCTGCCAACAAAGACACCCGTGATTGCACGAGTTGGATAATAACTGCACACAACGCCCTGCATAAAGGCGAGAATCTCACTTGTCACATCAAACGCGCCTCCACCAAGTCAGTGGCACATCGACACAGAGACAACGCGTGTCCTGTTTCAATTCTGCTTCTTCTATTTAATTTTATTTTTCTATCATGGCGCGTTTTCCCTCGCGATATTTGGTTTGACAGAAATCAATTTCGAGACCGAAGATGGGAAAAGATTTTATTTCGAATTTTTATTTATTTTAATGTTTTGAACCTCCGAATGTTCAGAGAAGCATCTTCTTCTCTAGAAGGACATTCGTTCTTTTTTCTTATGCTCAGTTCGAATGACGTTCGGCAGACGTATTCTGTACGAGCGCTATTTTTTTCCCCTCATACGGTGTTATTCTTCTTTTCCATTTCGAGGCTAAAACGGTCGGTTTCAAATTCCAATAGATCGAGCTATTTCTTAAACGAGAAACATTTTTTTCTTTCTTGTGCTTCGAGTTGGTTTTTCCTTTAAAAACACTGTGATGGTATGCGAGTGCGGTTGTAAATTTCTGTTTATAGAAATGAAATTGCTCTTTCAGGATTTAAAAAAAAGATTTATTGAAGTATTTTTAAAAAGTTAATTTTAAAATATTTTACAGTTCTGATTTTTTTAATTTTACTGTTCAATTGTTGATTTAAAACTGAGATACTTGAGATTATTGTGTTTGTTTTATAATGGCAGGTTCAAATGAAACATGGTTTAGATTGTTTATCATAATACATTAAGAATGAAAAATTTATTTGTGTATTATATAAATACACGTGCACTATACATACTTCGGTACTTCTTAACTTGCTAGTGCAGTAACAAAATGATTCAATATTTTTTAACTTAGACATACAATTGTAGTAATGCAATTTGATGATATTGCAATATGATTATTTATAAGACTTTAGTCTTTGTTCTACAGACCTCTAGCAAAAAAAAATCTATTTTTAAAATTCTTGAATGCTAATTATTTCTATGATTCGCTCTTACAATAATTTAGTTATTCTAGGAAGAAAAAGTTATTGTATTATAAAATCAATTTTGAAATAATATATTTTACTTATAGTGATAGAATATATGTGTTTGGGGGTTACGTGTGCGTATGTGCGCGAGGTGTACTCAGAGATCTAGAACTATTGATACTGTTATGAAAACATGGTTAGATGTTAACATGCTATTTACAAACAAGAAAGGATATTATCGAATTACGATATGATGTTAGATGTCATTATGTTAACTGTAGACACGAAAGAATGTTATCAAAAGAATATATGATGTTAGATGTTAACTATAAACAATAAATGACGTTATCGAAAGATATGATGTTAGATGTTAATATGATTTTCATAAGCAAAACAAATTGTTATCAAAACATTATATTAGATATTAATATGTCAATTATAAACAAGATATAATGTTAGATGTTAACATGTTTCCTGTAACCAAAAAGGGCTGTTATCGAAACATGATGTTAGATGTTGATAGGTTAACTATAAACAAGAAAGGATGCTATCGAAACAAGATGTGATGTTAGATATTAATATGTTTTCCGTAAATAAAAAAATGCTGTTATCAAAACATGTTAAATGTTAATATGTTAACTGTAAACAAGAAATGATGCTAACATGCTTTCCGTAAGCAAAAAAGGCTGTTGTCAAGTCACGATGTTAATATGTTAACTGGAAACTGTTATATGTTAATTGTAAACTAGAAAGGTTGTTACCGATACAACATATGAATAAATGTGAACATCTTTTCCGTGTACAGAAAAGACTGTTCCGTGTAGAGAAAAGACAATTTATCAAAACATGATGTTAGATGTAGATGTTAATATGTTAACTGTAAACAAGAAAGGGTGTTATCGAAACATATTTACTGACCATACAAAAAAAAAAAAAAAAAAACAGAAACTAATAGGTATTCATAAAAACAAGTTAATCAAAGAAGGATGTTATATAAATAAGGAAGACAAGGTAGAGTTGTCAATTATTTATTGGAAATTAACTTGGGTAATTAAATAAAGGAAATTTTAAGTTAAGTACAAAAAAAAATTGAGATTAAATACAAAGAAATGAAAAATTTACTAACAAGAATTAGAACTCGTTCAATAATTTATTTCTCATTTTCATTTTTATTGGTTTCTGTACTGCTGAAAACAACTTTATTTACTATAATTTCTTTTCTAAAAGAAAAAGCGTCACAAACAGTAAATTCAATTGATACGTCTTAAAATACAAAAAAATGTCATTTTTAGCATGCGCCATTTGCACACCGTTTATTTCCAAGTTGAACTCGCTACGAAATAAACAATAAGAATATTTCTTTTGCTAAAACTCAAATCATGCCTCCGTCTTTTCTCTTTCGTTGCTTTTGCATTTAAGTATTGTTTGAGAAGTATTTCCGGTGTTTTTCATTTTTGCATGCGTTATTGGGTTTTATTTTCTTCTTTTTCTCCCTTTGAAATAACATTTTGCATGTGTTGTTGTCAAAAGAGATTTTCATATTTGAATTGGAAAAGTCATTTTTCTTTTTCTTTCAGCCCTAAAACTTCGTTTTATTCTTTGTCGGTGTGCGAAAAGGGATAAATATTATTGTTTGTTTGTTTTTGAAAACAGATCATCAGAAAGTATCTAAATAGAAGAAATAAAGGTATTCGATTTTTAAGAATTTCATGATTTATTAAAGCTTCAGGAAGCAAATAAAGTGTGTTTTTTAATTAAAGTTCAATAATAATTTTTAAATTAGTAGCAAACACTAACTTTTAATTCAATAGTAATGCTCATTGTGGTAAATAAATATTCCTATTAAGAATAATGTAGATTATAGCGCAGCGTTTGAGTAACTCACGTTAACAGTTTAAATGCCCGACTCGTTGCTCAGAATATCTATCTTAATCTTAATAGGAATAAGATAAATATTCTACATTAAGATTAAGATAAATATTCGATATTAAGATTAAGGTAAACATTCCTATTAATATTAAGATACACATTCGTATTAATATTAAGGTAAACATTCGTATCCGCTGGTGATGTTGTACTGTTAAGACTTTCGTTCAAAAACAAGGTGAATCGATGGCGATTATGGCGCAGTGTTTGAGTAACTCACATTATCAGTTTAAATGCTCGACTCGTTGCTCCGTGGCAACGCTCGCACTTGGTGAGCATAAGAACAGAGTTTTATTCCGCTGGCGGCTTTGTTGTAGAAACTGTTTCAAAAGACATGGAGACTCGATGGCGTTTGTGATGTTCAGCGTCTTGCCTCGTCAGTCGGACTACATGGAGGGAGTTTTACGGGTTTTCTGCCATACTATATGTAAATGTGGGGTAGTTCCCTCCTAAAAGTCTTCCCAGAAAGTACCGCCCTCCTTCTTCAGCGTCACGGAACCAAGTCTCAATGCAATAAGGCCTTCTTATGTGTTCATGGTACGTAATTGAAAAAGCAAGTTTGTTAATGTTAAAAAAATTGATCCCTAAACTTTAATAATAAATTAAATTTATTCATGAATTAAATTTTAAGTTAATTACTAAAACTTGGGAATAAAATCAAATAAGTGTAAAATTTACTTACAAAAATTAGAACTCGTTCAATAATTTATTTCTCTTTTTCAAGCAAAATGGTTTATATATTTCTGAAAACAGCATTGTTTATTAGAATTTATTTTCTAAAAGAAAAAGCGTCACAAACAGCAAATCCTATTTATACGTCTTAAAATACAAGAAAGGACATTTTTAGCAATGCGCCATTTGCACACCGTTTGTTTCCAAGTTGAACTCGCTAGGAAAATAAACAATAAGAATGTTTCTTTTGCTAAAACTCAAATCATGTCGCCGTCTTTTCCCTTCCTTTCCTTCTGCATTTAAGTATTGTTTGAGAAGTATTTCCGGTGTTTTTCATTTTTGCATGCTTTATTGAGTTTTATTTTCTTCTTTTTCTCCCTTTGAAATAACATTTTGCATGCGTTGTTATCAAAAGAGATTTTCATATTTGAATTGGAAAAGTCATTTTTATTTTTCTTTGCGTCCTAGAACTTCGTTTTACTGGCGGTGTTCGAAAAGGGATAAATATCCTTGTTTGTTTGTTTTTAAAAACAAAACATCTGAAAGTATCTAAATCAAAGGAATAAAAATCGAATTTTAAGAATGTCATTTGGCTATTAAAGCTTCAGCTAGCAAAGTAAGTATGTTTTTTTAATTAAAATGGAATAATAATTTTAAATTAGTTAGTAACAATAACTTTTATCTCAGTAGTAATGCTCACAACTAGCAAGAATAAGTTAAACATTCATCTCCGCTGGTGATGTTGTATTATTGAAGCTTTTTAAGGCGAATCGAGGGCGATTATGGCAGCATGTGTGAGTAACTCCCATTCACTTTATATGACGGATTCGTGGCTCAGTGGCAACACTCGCTGCTGGTGAGCATTAAAAAGGAGTTTTATTCCTTTGGCGGCTTTGTTGTAGATAGTTTAAAGATAGTTTGTTAAAAAAAGTAGTTTGAAAGTAGATAGTTTGTTAAATTCAAAGAGCAGAGCGCTTGTCACTCGGCCATCAGGCCCCATTTCTAAGTTTTGATAATAACAAGATATATTTCGGCAGATACAACATATCTCCCTTCGTTGGTTTGTTAGCGTTTTGGTTCAAGAATATTAAATAAAGCTTTTAAATATTCGAGAATGTACTTTCAATGTTTTTTTTTCCAGATTTGAAATTATAAATTTTATTATAAATTAGTAAGTTCACATTATTAGTCATTTGTTTGTGATACATTTTCATTTGCAACTAAAAATTGTAATCCAATAACAACTACAAATATTATTTACAAAATATTTAAGAGTCTCAATTAATATGCGAATTCAGTACCAATATTTTACCAGCAGAAATAGTTTTATTTCAGGGCAATGTTTTGTTCATACAATGCCACACAATTTTAACATAGACATGCCATGTATATAAATTATTAACTCTTATTAATCATTTCTTAGTATTTGCTGAATTTACCTTTACTTTAAGTACTTGCTGAACTATAAGAATTTCTTCTAATCATCCTATTGTAGATTTGGCATAAGTTTTAGCAATATCTACACCTATTTTGTTCTAAACTTCATGCATTACAGATTTCTACTGCTTCTTAGAAATGATTATGATTCTGCTCAAATATATTCTAATTTGTTCAATTCTAGTGACTAAAGTTTAATTTGTTCAGTTTGTCGCTCTACGATAATTTTTTCCGCACTTTGGGCTAAATAGATCAGGTTCTACAGTTTAACGTGGATTCCGAACCACTCACAAACCATTTCTGCCACCGTCAGAATTCGAACCTGAAGCTTGGGGTACAAAAGGCAGAGTGCTAGTCAATTGGCCATTAGGCCGCCTAGTGACTAAGGAAACATTTTAATGACTTATTTATAATTGTTGTTGTTGTTCTAATGCAGCTAGCAATACAGAGGTAGTTAATCTTTATGCCGTAATCAATATTTATACCGTAAAGTAGGTACAGAACCAGTACAAACCTCCATGGCACCACCGAGACTCGAATCCAAAAGCTGTGGCATAGAGTGCAAGACACTCGGCCATCAGGCCCTTCTTCATGAGTGTAAAGCTGCCGAAATCGATTATTCAGTATCTCAGTATGATTAGGATTGTTATTCTAATGAAAATTCAAATATCTCTGCAGAAAAAAGTTCAATATTCATGCTGCTATAACTTAGCTGCCATCAATACATTCAAATTTATCTACTCCATGAAAGGAATTCACAGTCATATTTCCAACCTTTTCATCAACCACTTCATTACCATATTAACTAATTAAATAAGTTCTCTTTTTTAAGTCTTCGATTTTGTTGAAATCATTATGTAACCGAATTCAATATATTTGCCTTCATTAAGAAATGTAGTGCTACAAAAACATCTTTTCATATTTCTGGCAAATGAGATTCGAAGGTTTCGATATTTTACACTAATGAAGAATTTCCGCAGCCGATAATTTTAGCTTAGCGTTGATTTTTCGAATGATGGTTTACTTCTTTCCATAAGATAGCTTCATTAGTATACCAATATTGATTTATTGATTATATAACTATGCTTATTATAGCGTTTTAAGATAGAAAACTAACTGTTTGATTAATTTTTTTTAATAATATGACCTTTTCATAAGTAAAAATGAATAATTAATTTGATAATATGGTAAGATGATATGTTTGCTTGATCTAATCATTGACTTCTTATTATATAATAAATAAACTCATAAAAAATTAAGTTTTCTAAACACACGATTTTATTTAATACGACAAGTCGTGTTTCAAAAAAATTCTTACTTACGATAGAAGATGAATAAAAGAACACAAATATAATACGAACATCAAGTGAATTAAAAAAACCTTTGAGAGATTTATCTAGGCTAAAAATGAATCTTTTTTGAATTTTTGCGAAATTTAAAAAGCTATTTTAACCAATAACTCATTTTATTAATAATAACTTAATGGGCTTTCCATGTTGATTTTTTTGAAATTTTTAATTATTTAAATTTTTTTGGAATTATCATTTGGATTGGAGAGTTGCACTGTATTTCTAAAATCAAATGAATTTCAAAATATATAAACGTTAGTATTGGTATGTAAAAATTAATTTAAATTCTGTAGTATACATATACGGGCGGCCACACGTTTTGCGCCTGATTGTAGTGTTGTCGGTTGTGCAGCTGGATTGTAACTGGGTGAGGTTGGGTTGAGGCACACGTTTGAAAATTCACAGCTTTATTAACACAAGCACAAATATCACACATATACAATATTTAACATATTTAAAGGCAGATAATTGTAGATTCGTGAAAGAATTTCACTTTTAAGCCGAAAACCCGATACTCAGCAACCGGCAGGAAGCGTGAAATATACTTTTTCTCTGAGTGAGAGTCTGTAGGCCAACTAATACGCAGGTGTGTGTAAAATATATTTCCTCTCGGGATCAGAGATTACAAACTAAACGTTTCTCAGTTGCATTGCCGGTTGCATAGTACTTCCTCTCGGGTGAGAGTCTCGACGCATACTGACTATTTCTCCAGAACGCCACAGGGAGAGCTCTCACCAATGCGTAGATTTGGTTTGTCGCTCTACGGTCATTTTATGCACACTTTCAGCTAATTAGATTAGATTGACTAATTAGACTTTGGGTTAATTAGACCGGATTTAATGGGGATTCCGAACCCCACACAAACATCCCTGCCACCACCAGGATTCGAACCTGAAGCCAAAGGCCAGAACGCTAGCCAATTGGCCAATGCCTAGGAGGGAGCATTGTTACAATTCTTTAATAATAAAATATCTTTTGAATAATTTCCAAAATGTAAATGATCGAATTCAAATTAGAACACGGTGTAAAATTTTAAAGATATATATTGTTTTAAAAGAATTCAGACTATTTGGAAAGTAAATAAACAATATATACTTATTTTAGTAAAATGTCTTCGAAAAAAAAAGTTGATAAGAATTTTTAAAGATGTTGAAATAAAACTAATTTATATCGTCATTAAAATAATAATAAAAATAATCCATCAGAACATTCAGTAAATTCTTAGAAGAATATTTCCACTTCGATTAATTTACAAAATATTCCGTCCAATCTTCTGCGAAAATAATGAAAGAAAAGCAATGAAACTTTTGATTGTTTTTATTCCAATACAAAAATTAGAAGAAAACAATTTAAGCGGGAAATATTTCCTTTTTCTTTCCTCGCATTCCTTTTAAAAGAATAATCTTTACAAATACAAGAGAAATAAACATTTTTCATTAAAGCGTCATACGCCTAATTGGATCATCAATTATGACCCATTGTTTACTTAATTTTCGAACCAAATCGAAATTAAATTTTTGTTCTTTATTAATTAATGTTTGTGTGTCGATGTGTTCATGTTCATTCTTTCGATGCAATGGAAAAAAATGGCGCTAAGAAAACTCAATAGAAGAAGCTCAGATTGCTGCAATTAATTCACAAAGCTATAATTTTTCGAATTCGGAACTAAATTGTTACGGTAATGAGAAAAATATTTTCCCTGGGTTGCTGTTTATTATCGTTTAATTAAGGTAATCACTTTAATTATTCTATAGTTTGTTGTACGATTTGCTAAAAAAATAGTGTAGTTTTTTTGAGAATAATTAATAGCATTGTTCTTTTTGTGTTAGAATAAATAGTTTTTCTTTTATTCAGATAATTATAGAAAAAAATCTTTTGCTTGAGCGCATCAAGAATAAACAAAATTCATTCACTTCGAAATTTTAATTGATTATTTATGTCATACTTAATTTCAGACGATTTTTTCAGATTCGATGAATTTATTTATGTAATATTTAATTTAAATTTATTTATTGATTAATCTATCAATTTATGCAATATTTAATTGTAATTTCTTTATTGATTAATCGATCAATTTATGTAATATTTAATTTTAATGTACTTATTGATTAATCGATCAATTTATGTAATATTTAATTTTAATTTATTTATTGATTAATCGAGGAATTCATTTATGTAATATTTATTTATTGATAATCGATGAATTTTTGAAATATTTAATTATAATTTATTTATTGATTAATCGATGAATTTATGTAATACTCGTATTTAATTTCAGACGATTTAAACAGATTCGATGAATTTATTTCTGTAATAGTTATTTATAATCTATTTATTGGTTAATCGATGAATTTATGTAATATTTATTTGTAATTTATTTATTGATTAATTAATGAATTTATGTAATATTTAATTTAAGACGACTTTTTTTCAGATGCGATGAATTTATTTATATAATATTCAATTATAATTTATTTGATTAATCGATGAATTTATGTAATACTCGTATTTAATTTCAGGTGATTTTAACAGATTCGATGAATTTATTTATGTAATATTTAATATTTTCTTTATTCATGAATCGATGAATTGATGTAATATTTAATTTCGGACAATTTTTTCAGATTCGATGAATTTATTTATGTAATATTTAATTATAATTTATTTCTTGATTAATTGATGGACTTATGTAATATTTAATTTCGGACAATTTTTTCAGATTCGATGAATTTATTTATGTAATATTTAATATTTTCTTTATTCATGAATCGATGAATTGATGTAATATTTAATTTCGGACAATTTTTTCAGATTCGATGAATTTATTTATGTAATATTTAATTATAATTTATTTCTTGATTAATTGATGGACTTATGTAATATTTAATTTCGGACAATTTTTTCAGATTCGATGAATTTATTTATGTAATATTTAATTATAATTTATTTCTTGATTAATTGATGGACTTATGTAATATTTAATTTCGGACAATTTTTTCAGATTCGATGAATTTATTTATGTAATATTTAATTATAATTTATTTCTTGATTAATTGATGGACTTATGTAATATTTAATTTCGGACAATTTTTTCAGATTCGATGAATTTATTTATGTAATATTTAATTATAATTTATTTCTTGATTAATTGATGGACTTATGTAATATTTAATTTCGGACAATTTTTTTAGATTCATAAAAAATACTTGATGTAAATGCAATTTGTTTTGGCATAAAACGATAAAACAAAAGATAAACAAACGATAAAACAAACATTGAAATAAAAACGATATTCGTTATATATGTATATCAAAATAAAATAGTTAAATTAAATTTTTAAATGGGGGAAAAATATATTCCGGGCTTCCATTCAAAATCTATTTTTTTTAATTTAAATTTTCCAAAAGATATGAACAAATACTTTAAATATTATTTACACCAGGATATAAATATATGCTACGTAATAAACATTTAATGTAATAAACTTTAATGTCATTAAATGTTAGATTAAAATTATCCTTCATAAAAATTAATACTTGAAAAACTACTTAATTACAAAATATTTTAAGAAAAAACAATGAATTCAATTATTTCTTGAATTATTCAAATATTTATTAATTAGCTGAATAATTGAATTATTAGTTAAATATTTGATATTGATTTGAATTATTTGAATAATAATAATTAATAATTTAATTATTATTAAAATATTAATTATAATAATTCAAATATACTATGCATTATTGTAATTATTACTTTGTAATTAATTATATTTCTTATTGCTTTAAAATTATTGTAAGTGTCGACTATCAAAAATTACCATACGAAATAATGAAATTTAAACATTCTCTATAATGATATAATAACAATTATATAAGATAAATTATGTTCATTAAAAAAAAAATAATTGCATGTACTCTGAATATATAAAATCTGTTTCTTTGTAGTTTACTTTGCTAAACGACAACATACTTGATCGCACCATATAATTCTCAACGCCTACCCATGTCGACGTTTCTTTAGCATGACAATGCATGACCATGTTGTTCTCGTATGAGCTCAAAATTATGATGGTGATTTAATAAAACTGAATTTCAGCAAAGTATGAGCGAAAATATTCTATATATTTGAAGTATCAGTAAAAATATGATGGCATTAAATAAAATTGAATTTTTCAAAACGTGAGCAAAGTCTGTGCTCAAAGAATTTAATACTTCTGAAGGAAAGGAAAAATTATATGAATCATTCCGAAAATTTTGAAGAACTCGTGATTTTACAGTGTACATAGTACACTAGTTTGATTAAAGACGAGCAAAAAAAAAAAAAAACCTTGGAGCAATCCTCTATTGACAGTGCTGCACTTTCATAACTAATCATGCGTGGTTCTCTCAGTATAAACAATTATTTTTTAATACTTTTAACTAATACATAGCAATCATCATCATCATCATTGGCGCAACAGCCTCAAGGTGAGGCAAGGCCGTCTGCCTACTCACAGATTTCGAGACAGGAGATGTTTTCTTTTTACAGGGTCGGTCTGTTAATTCTACGTCCAACGGTCTACAGTCCTATCAGACCGCGACCTACGGTTTAAAGCGGATTCTGAAACACTACAAACATTCAAGCTTCCTCTGGGATTCATACCCTAAACCTGTCGCACCGAGAGCCAGAGCGCTAGTCATTCGGCCACCAGGCTCCAAGACATAGCAATATTACTAATAATAAAATAGTATACGATTTTACAGATAAATGAACTAACACCATTTTTAAAATGTTGTTGTTCTAATACAGTTGGAAATACACAGACAGTTCATCTTTATGCCATAAGCAAGGGCTGCATCACCGTTACTCATTTAGCACTGTCAGAGGGTATGTGTAGCTTGAAGATAGGCTACGTGGACGTGAGTAACACTACCCCCCACAACGCTCTACGATCATATTCAGATCCGGACCTACTGTTTAAAGTAGAGGATTCCGAGCCACAACAAACATCCATGTCACTGCCGGTATTCGAATCCGAAACCTGTCGTACCGAGCGCCAGAGCGCTAGCCGTGGCCCCATTATTAAAATGTATAAAATAGTGACAAAAGATTGTTAAAAATTTAAATTTTATCTCACAACTTTTCTGCCAAATTACAGTTTAATTTTTTTAATCATTTTTTCTGTTTCTTAATAAAAGCTGGCTTAGCTCCTTATTTATTTATTATTAAAATAAAAAAGAAAACAATGCAGCAAAAGGATTTTTGAAAATTGACAAAAAAAAAAAAAAAAATATGAATAAACAAAGGGAAAAACAAAAATAAACAAACGTTAGAAAAAAACAATCAACAGCATGCACTTAGAAATTATTTTTCTAAGAAAGAAACTCCTTTAATCCTAAGAAAGTCTTCTTTGCCTTAAACATTCTTGCTTAACTTGCTTTTAACCGTAAATGCATAAATGGGTGGACGCTATGACGAAAAAAGCAAGCTGCGAAAAGCTACAAGGCTATAAAGACTGAAAAGGAAGTTCTAAAAGCCACTAAGCTGTTGTAAAACCACCATTACTGAGGCCTTTATGACGAGGGACAAAAAAGTAATGGAACTCTGGCAAACTACGAACTCTGAAAATTAGATAATGCCAAAAGACTAAATAAGCAGTCTACTTTTAATATACCACATATCATAATGAATTTTATTTGGAGCTTTACTTCAAAGTTGTTTTAAGTTATTTTCTACAAAAATGTTGCATATTATCATTGAAAGCTTAGTGTATTATCTGTGAGAAACAATTTCTTTTGTTTAGCTATTTATTTTAGATAAAATTAAAAATGGCATTAAATAAATTTAATTCTTTTAATTGTCAATTAACTTAAAAACCAAATACGTTAAGTATCAGGTTCATGGAAAAAATATATGAATATAATATTTTGAAGAATTTTTTTGTTCTAATGCATCTAGCAAAAACTTTGACAGTTGTCTTGCAATGCCTTAAGGCAGCGCTGCACCGATGTTAATCACTAACACTACCCAGGAGGTGTTGTGCAGTTGAAGATAAGCTATGGACCGTGGAGTAGCTTTTAACATATTTTGAAATATCAGTTCATCATCTTCTTTCTGGTGCTCCAGTGCCTCAAGGTTTCGGGTTCTAGTTCTGGTGGTGCCATGGATGTTTGTAGTGATTTGGAATCCACTTTAAATCCTAGGTCCCGGTCTACAATAGGATCGAGACCTACGGTTGTGAGGATAGGGTTTCTCGAAACCGTAGCATATCTTCAACCTACACGTTCCCCCTGGAGTGCTACCCTAAACCTGTCGCAGCTATGCAGCCCTTGCTTGTGGCATAAAGGTTAAATGTCTCTGTATTGCATGCTGCATTAGACAACAACTTTACTAAAATAAAAAATTAGGACCATAAAAGAATGTTTAAAATTCAAATTTTATCTCACAATTTCGAGACAAGGAGATGGCAGATTTAAAGACAGGAGATGTTTCCTTTTTACGGATTAGGGTTGTCAACTCTACTCATCTACAGTCATATTAGACTGGTTTAAAGTGGATTACGGACGTGAGACCCACCCCCCCAACCTGGCACCGTCAGGACTCGAACCGAAAATCTGTAGACCGAGTGCTAGCCACTCGGCCAACAAACATCCATGTCCTAGCAACATTAGTAATAACGAAAAAGTAGCCGAGCGCACTAGTAAATATATTAACGCCATTTATAAAACGCATAAAATAGTGACATAAAAGATTGTTTAAAAAATTCAAATTTTATCTCACAACATTTTTGACAAATTACTGTAATTTTTTATCATTTTTCTGTTTATATAACAAAAGCTTGCTTAGTTCCTTATTTATTTATTATTAAAATTATAAAAAAATCCATTAAAATGTTTTCTGAAAATTACAAAAAAAAAAAAAAAAAAAAAAAAACATTATAAAAACATTAGAAAAACAACAACAGCAACATGCACTTAGAAATTAGTTCCTTTTTTTCTAGAAAGAAATTCCTTTAAACCCCAAAGAAAGTCTTTTTGCCTTAAACATTCTTGTTCAACAACGGCTTTAAATTGCTTCTAACCTTAAATGCATAAATTGGTGTGAAGCGCTTATGACGAACAAAGCGTTCTGCGAATAGGCACTGGGCTATAAAGATTTGAAAAGGAAGTTCTAAAAGCCACTAAGCTGTTGTAAAACCACCATTACTGGAGGCCTTTATGACGAGGGACAAAAAAAAAAGAAGAAAACGGCAAACTACGAACTCTGAAAATTAGATAATGCCAAAAGACTAAATAAGCAGTCTACTTTTTAATATACCACATATCATAATGAATTTTATTTGGAGCTTTACTTCAAAGTTGTTTTAAGTTATTTTCTACAAAAATGTTGCATATTATCATTGAAAAGCTTAGTGTATTATCTGTGAGAAGCAATTTCTTTTGTTTAGCTATTTATTTTAGATAAAATTAAGAACTGTATAGAGAATTTAATTCTTTTTAATTGTCAATTAACTCTAAAACCAGATACGTTAAGTATCAGGTTCATGCAAAAATGTATAATATTTTGAAATATTTTTTTTGTTCTAATGTATCTGGCAAAAAACTTTGACAGTTGTCTTGAGTCTTAAGGCAAGCGCTGCACCGATGTTAATCACTAACACTACCCAGGAGGTGTGTAGCTTGAAGATAAGCTATGGACCGTGGAGTAGCAATACCCCCATATTTTGAAATATAAAGTTAATCTTCTTCTGGTGCTCAGTGCCACAGGTTTCTGGTTCTAGTTCTGGTGGTGCCATGGATGTTTGTAGTGATTTGGAATCCACTTTAAATCCTAGGTCCCGGTCTAATAGGATCGTAGATTGTTGTGGGGATAGTGTTTCTCGCAACCGTAGCATATCTTCAACCTACACGTTCCCCCTGGAGAGTGCTAAATGAGTAACAGCTATGCAGCCCTTGCTTGTGGCATAAAGGTTAAATGTCTCTGTATTGCATGCTGCATTAGAACAACAACTTTGTAAAATGCATAAAATTAGGACCATAAAGAATGTTTAAAATTCAAATTTTATCTCACAATTTCGAGACAGGAGATGGCAGATTTAGAGACAGGAGATGTTTCCTTTTTACGGATTAGGGTTGTCAACTCTACGCTCAACGCTCTACAGTCATATTAGACTGGTTTAAAGTGGATTCCGAGCCATTACAAACATCCATGGCACCGTCAGGACTCGAACCGAAAATCTGTAGACCGAGTGCTAGCCACTCGGCCATCAGGCCTCAAGCCATAGCAACATTAGTAGTAACAAAGTAGCATACAATTACACTAGTAAATATATTAACGCCATTTATAAAACGCATAAAATAGTGACATAAAGATTGTTTAAAATTCAAATTTTATCTCACAACATTTTTGACAAATTACTGTAAATTTTATCATTTTTCTGTTTATATAACAAAAGCTTGCTTAGTTCCTTATTTATTTATTATTAAAATTATAAAAAAAAAATCCATTAAAATGTTTTTCTGAAAATTAAAAAAAAAAACATTATAAAAACAACCAACAGCAACATGCACTTAGAAATTAGTTCCTTTTTTTCTAGAAAGGAAATTCCTTTAAACCCCAAAGAAAGTCTTTTTCGCCTTAAACATTCTTGTTCAACAACGGCTTTAAATTGCTTCTAACCTTAAATGCATAAATTGGTGTGAAGCGCTTATGACGAACAAAGCGTTCTGCGAATAGGCACTGGGCTATAAAGATTTGAAAAGGAAGTTCTAAAAGCCACTAAGCTGTTATGAAACCCCCATTACTGAGGCCTTTATTACGAGGGGGAAAATAGAAAAAGCAAACTACGAACTCAGAAAATTAAATAATGCCAAAAGATTAAATAAGTAGTCTATTTTTTAATATACACATCACACTGAACTTTATTTGTAGATTTACTTTAAAGTTATTTTAAGTTATTTTCTTCATAGTTTAAGCATAGAAGTTTAGCCTATTACCTGTGAGAAGAAATTCTTTTTTGTTCGGTTAATTATTTTAAGACACAATTAAGAATTTCATCGAGAATTTAATTTTTTATAAAATAATTATCAATCTTAAGACAGATATGTTAAATATTAGCTTCATTTAAAAATTTATATATTTTTTAATATACTCTAATGTTAATCTTTTTTATAATTAAAATAATGACTGCTTCTGTTTATTATTTCTGCTTATATATTTTAACAATTATAGAAAAAAATTTATTACAAATTAATATATTATATGCTTATAATGTTAAAAATTATATAACACAGTATTTCGAAGTACACAAAGCTTCAATTTTGTTTTGTTGTACATCGGCGGAACTTGTGCTATACTTTTAGCTCTGAAATACTCCTGACGGCGTTGAAGAGAGAACTTTTAAAGGTAATTTCTTTGTATTTGCATGTTATGTGAAAGTGGGGACGTTTACATAAATCGCAGCGATCAACTTTGAGTTGGCCTGAGTATTATATTTTGAAAGGTATTAAAAAATTCATATATTAATAGGAAAAAAAATTGAACGTGCCGGATTCGTGGCTCAGTGACAAAGATAGCCGATGGTGAGCATCAGGGCGAGGGTTCAGTCCGCTGGCGGCTTGGTTGTAGACATTGTTTTAAAACATGAGGAGCCTCGATGGCGTTTGGGATGTTCGGCATCTTGCCTCGTGAGTCGGACTTCCTCGCAGGAGTTTTCTGGGTTTTCTCCCATACGATACGGAAATGCGAAGTATTTCTCCCTGAATGTCTTCCCGGAAGGCCCTGCCCTTCTCCTTTAACGCCACTGAGCGAAGTAAAACTTCTACCTACTGGTGCTCCATCACAATACGAATGAATAATTTATAATGAATTCGAAAAAACGTTTTCATTTATTTTATGATTTGTATATTGTTCATTCAAGAGCAGCTTTTCAGGCTGTAGAGTTTCCATGTTCCTCTCGATCCAAAAGAAATTGATGATTGCGTTAATCTTGTGGCCCTGCTGTGGGATCAAAATTAGACAGTTGTCCCGTAGTGGGTTTCGGCCCACTGCGGAATAAAGGCAAACGAGGCCGCTGATTTCCTAGCCAAAAAAGGAGTCCTCTATTTTACAGCTAAATAACCAAGAATTGGCCAATCATTCCAATAAGACGATAATTAAAGACTCTTATGTGCGCTTTCTTTGAGAATGCTGTCACTAGAAATGGTCACAAGCCCTTGTACGGTGATATTTATGATATACCTATGACCCAGAGAAAAATCGGTGGCATTGCTACGGCTTTTCTGTGGCCTCTCTGTCTATTGTGTGATGATAACGAGGAAGAAATGGATATGTCTCACCTTGTTTCCTGTTCTGCTCTGCCTCCTGTTTCTTTATAAAAGCACTCTTGGATCGCCAGTCTTAAATAGATGGATTAACTGATGCCATTTGTTTCTATCTTGTTCTTTGTATTTATTTATTTATTTATTTTTTTGATGATATTTGTTATCCTGTAATTGCATTGGAAATAAAAAAAATGATTCTTTTGAGAATATTCTTATAAGAAGTCCCAGGTAGATTGATAGAATTTCTTAATCTTGTTCTTTGTATTTATTTGTTTTATGATACATGTTGCCCTGTAAATTTGACATTGGAAAAAAAATTATAATCAAAAAGCTGTATACTTTTCCAATAAATCCTCAAACATTCGCAGAATATTTAGAATCATACAAATGTTTTAATTCTTTTTCAAGTAAAATAGTTATACATTTGTAATATATGTTCTTAACTGAATTAGCTTCATAATTCTGTTCTTGCATTTAAATAGATTGTATATACACTGAAATGACAAAAGTCATGGGATACCTCTTAATATCGTGTCGGCCCTCCTTTCGCCCGGCGAAGTGCAGCAACTCGACGTGGCATGGACTCAACAAGTCGTTGGAAGTCTTCTGCAGGAATATTGAGCCATGCTGTCTCGATAGACGTCCATAATTGTGAAAGCGTTGATGGTGCAGGATTTTGGGCACGAACACACTTCTCGATGATGTCCCATAAATGCTCGATGGAATTCATGTCGGGCGATCTAGGTGGCCAGATCATTCGTTGGAATTGTCCAGAATGTTCTTCAAACCAATCGCGAACAGTTGTGGCCCTGTGACATGGCGCATTGTCATCCATAAAAATCCCATCGTTGTTTGGGTACATGAAGTCCATGAAAGGTTGCAAGTGATCTCCAAGTAGCTGAACATAAGCATTTCCAGTCAATGTTCGGTCCAGTCGCACCAGAGGACCAAGTCCATGCCATGAAAAAACAGCCCACACCATTACGGAGCCACCACCAGCTTGAACAGTGCCTTGCTGACAGTTTGGGTCCATGGCTTCGTGGGGTCTGCGCCACACTCGAACCCTACCATCAGCTCTTACCAACTGAAATCATGACTCACGGGACCAGGCCACGGTTTTCCATTCATCTAGGGACCAACCGATATGCTCACGTGCCCACGAGAGTCGCTGCAAGCGATGTCGTTCTGTCAGTAAAGGCACTCGAGTCGGTCTTCTGCTGGAATAGCCCAAGAAAGCCAAATTTCTCCACACAGTTTTAACAGACAAGTCCCTTGTACGTCCCACATTGATTTCTACGGCTATTTGACGCAGTGTTGCTTGTCTGTTAGAATTTACGACTCTTTGCAGACGTCGCCGGTCTCGGTCGTTAAGTGCAGGCGGTCGACCACTGCGCTGTCCATGGTGGGATGTTATGCCTGAAATTTCATACTCTCGGCACACTCTTGACACAGTGAATCTGGGAATGTTGAATTCCCTAACGATTTCCGAAATGGCATGACCCATGCGTCTAGCTCCAACTAACATTCCGCGTTCAAAGTGTGTTAATTCCCGTCGTGCGGTCATTATCACGTCAAAACCTCTTCACATGAATAACTTGAACAGAAATGAAAGCTCTGCGAAAGCACTGCGCATTTATACCTGTTCTGCGCGATGCTACTGCCATCTGAAAATTTGCATATTGCTATCCCATGACTTTTGTCACTTCAGTGTATATATAATTTTTACTATTTTTTAAATTTCTTATTTTTTTCTTTCTAAGACTTTTAAATATTATTCATTTAAGAACAAGTATTTTATTTATTTCGTAAAGCATAATAATTACGCGTTAAAGGAATAAAGTATGAAAACAACTAAAAAAAAAAAACGATGAATAAAATGAAACTATTCTATCTGCAGCTGCTTTGTTATGATTAGCTTTAATGTTGTGTTTTTATCTCCATCTAAAATATCTATTCATTTCCATTACAGATATTGCGGGAATAGAAGTTTGATTAAAGTTGTTCCCAGATGTATGATTTTAAATTTAGATATATTAATGTTTTAAATTTTATTCAGATATATTAATGTTTTTAATTAAATATATATTTACTTTAATTATTAAAATTATAATAACTACTAATTTTTAATTTTGAAAAATTCTCAATTTGCTGTTATGCCAGTGAAAATATTATACAGATAATTTATAAATCTTTTTTTATTCCTATTTTTGCAATTCAAGAGATTATTTAAAATTAATAATCTGTATCTGTGATTTATGCTTGTTAAAATGCTGCATACTTTTATCTTCAATAGATATTTATATATTATTTACGTATTTAATATACATTTTTATTATATTAATGTATTTAATATAATTCTAAAAATAACATATATTTATTTTAATTATTATAATTATAATATTTAACTATTTTTAATTTTAATAACTTCTTTTTTACTTTTATGACGATGAAAAGTTCTATAGAAATATTTTCCATTTATTAACCTGCTTCTGTTGGTACTTTAATTTTTTATTCCTATTCCCTATTTATGTATTTCAAGGAATTATTTAAAAATAATCTGTAAATTATACTTGTTATTATGTAAAAATTAGCATTTTTTAATAATGATTTAAATTGAAAATAAACAATGTATAAAGGATTTATCAGGCTTGTGCCCTTCTGCTTAAACGAGGTTATATTTGTATATATTTAATTATCTAATTAGATCTTTTATAATTTGAATCCTGCATATAATAAATTAAAAGAGTACTTAGATTTGATAAACTTATTAACCAAAACCTAAATTCTAATTTTTCACAACATTAAATAGGGAAGAGAGCCATACATTATCATAAGACATTTTTTTCTTCTGTCCAATTCAGTAAAGCTGTTTTATGGTGTACTTTAAAAATGGCTGTTTTAACATTATGAATATTATTCTTTTAGGGTCTCTTATTCTTTTGTGAATCGTGTTCTTCGATTCTATAAATGTGGATACAATTCGTCGTTGAGACATTTTCTTCTTCTTCTTCACTGACGCAACAGCCCCATGGTGAGCCAAGGCCATCTGCCTACTGGCAGACTTCCAGACAGGAGATGTTTTTTTCCTTTTACGGGGTAGAAGGATTGTCAGCCCAACGCACTATAGTCTATTAGACCGGGGTCTGCTTTTTAGACATATTTATGTTTTTTTTATTATATATAATTATTTTTATAACTTATTTATTTTCATTTAAAAAAAATATTTTTCGACTTAATATAATTTTTTCATCCAGTATAGTTGTTTTCTTTCATCTATCAGATTTTTTTGTGTTGCAAAAATTTTACATTTTTTGTAAAATACAATAAATGTTCCTCAAAGATTTCTTCCATACCTTAGAAATGTCTTTCGGATGTTTGCTTTTGACTTTTCAATATACAATTTATACAACCTAATCCTCTGAAAGATTTGCAGCTCACGCTATTTAGATGCAGTCCATTTCCATAAGAACATACTCTAATACTATAAAAATGACTAAAATAAGACATTACTTTTTCAAAAAATTATTAAGAAATATAAAATGTGGAAAACAATATTTTTAAAAAGCTTTAAATAATTAAAGTAATTTTTTTCACCGAAAACGATAAATCAGATGATGTTTATATTTATAAGATGTTTCTATCTTTTTTTATTTTTTAATACCATTTTTAGTTTCTCATGTTTTTCAATTCCTTCTATTAGCTCACACTCTCCTTATATATATTATGTTCAAATTTTCAATCGTTCATAAAATACTTTTTATTCCTCCACTCAAGTTCAAATACATTTTTTTAACTTGTAGTGGATGACACTGGATGTTAATACAGTTTTTTCGAATATTCATTCATTAATGAAATTTAATTAATTAATTTTAGTTTTTTTTTAGATTTAAGTTCCATATATCTAACAATAGAGGGCGCCAGATAAACTTAAAAAAATGAATGAAAATTATTTATAAAGGACTTTCTGCAGTATAATGAAAAAAAAAGTAGGAATTGACTTAAAATTTTTTTTTTATAATACTTTTTTATAATTGTTTACAATAAAATCGAATAAATCAATAAATAACACCAAACTGAACTAATTATATCATATGTAATTTTGTTTGATTGCGTCAATCATAGAGTAATTACGTAATAGTGCGCGTTCAAAAGAAAAAAATTATCTCTCCTTTATTTTCGCGCTAGAGTTGGCGAATGTTCGCCCATTGGCACCTTTTCTCTGTATGCATTTATTTAGAAAACATAAACATGTTACGAAATGATTATGACAATTCTAAGAAATGCCTGAAATTCTTCATCTCAAGGCATATTACATTTAAATAAATGCTTACTAACGATAAATAGATATAAGAAATGTTATTTTGTTTATAACTCAGATCAATTTTTATAAAATATAATAAAAATTTATAAAAAGTTCATATAAACGAATATTATATTTTTTAATCATTTTGGAGGAAAGAAATTAAACAAGAAAAATTATTAATTGAATATAAATGCTAAATATTTAGAAAACATGCAACTTATATTTATTTACAGCTAAGAAAAAAAGAACAATTGTTTTTGAAAATCATTGTATGATAGTAGACCTTTTTCTCCCTTCGCGCCAATAGTATAGAGCCAAAGATCAAGAATATTGCCAAAAATCGTCAAGCTATCTTCGCATATGTTAAACTATATGTATGGAGTATGTTTCGCATTGTTTTAGAAATTCAAATTAATGTATTTAAAAATGTGAACAACTCACCTGTGGTATACTTTGGATGATATTTAAACAATAATGATTTGGTAATAATATTTCTAATAATATATTATAGTTAAAATGCATTTATTATAAAATCTAGTAAAGCGATGCTTACGAATGAAGATCTACAGTAACACTGATTTCTGCAATTGTTTCAGGCATTGTTGAAAATTTAGGATTCATTGTTTAACTTTATTCGATTTAATATTATTTGCAACAATACAATTGTTTAAGTATTACAATATCTAATTTGTTAGAAAATGTATTGTTTACACAAGAACGATATTTGTGCAGTTAAAATAATTTTTTAAAAAACTTATAATTACTATTGATACGATGTGATATATTTACTATTGATTAGATAATTAGAAACTATTTTTAATAAAATATTTATTAACTATTTTAATACGCTAGATTTTTTCTACTTAAAAATTTGTCCACTTAGCTAGCGTATAATTTAAAACAATTTCAGTATTAATTTTAAAAATAGTGGCATTTTCAAAAATACATTCCGTTCTATCAAATATGTTTGACCATAAAGTTCATATGATGTGAAAATGCTGTGATATGCTGTGAAGTCATAATAAATATTATTTAATTATTTAATAAGTATATAATAGTATAGTAGTTTTATAAATATTATTTAATAAGTCATAATAATATATGTTATTATAACCAATACATTTAAATCTATGTAATACATTAAAAAGAATTATATCACTGAATAAAACTCTGTTAAAAATGCAAGAACACTTTACACAAATCTACGAAAGCAGAAATAAAAGTCTGTGTAGTATTGTGTAGAGTAGAAGAAATTCATTTGTGCAAACTGTGAAATTTTTGCAAAGGTTTGATTTGGTTTGTCACTTTACGGTCATCTTCTGTCGCACGAGGGCTTAACAGATCGGGACTTACAATTTAAAGTGGATTCTGAACCACTACAATCATCCATGTCACCGCCGGGTCTCGAACCCGAAACCTGTGGTACCGAGAGCCAGAGCTTTGCAAAGGTGTTTGAAGTATGAAATATTATCAGCTTGAGTGATAAAAAATTAATAAAAAAAATTATTTCTATTGGCTTGAATGATAAAAAATACAGCAAAATACAGCTTATACAGACAAAAAAGGGGTTAAAATACAGTTTTTTTTATTTTAATAAATAAAATACTGTCTGCAGAAATGATTTTCATTAATAAATTTTAATTAATTCATGAATTATTATATAAAACATTTAATTATATTGTAATTAACATATCTTTTAATACAAATTTGTATGTGGAACTCAATTTAAATTCCAAAACTTAGAGAGTAATATTAGAAGAAATAACCACTACAAAAATAATACCATTTGAATTATTTCGCCTTAACATAAGAGGAGATACTTCAAATGGCCTTTCACCTTAAGATAAAATATGAGGTGTTTCGATTACTTCTTTCTCTCTGTTTTATCTCTGTTTCTCTTTCTACTGGGAATCGAGAAATGAGATAGTGTTACAACTGAACAGAACCTATATCTAATGAAAACAACTATTTATTTTCATGTTAACTTATTAATAAATAAGTTAACATGAATATTTGTTTTTGCTGCTGATTATTAAAAAAAAACTCCTGTTTCACAATGAGCACGGTCAGTCAAAAATAAAACGTAATTTTATTGTTTGTTAAAAGAAAACGAATCTGCTTCGTATGATAAAAAATTATTGGGATAATAGATTGTTTCTGTATGAATATTATGTCTGACTCGTGGCGCAGTGGCAATGTGCGCCTATGGCGCGTATTAGGACTACTACTACTACTAGATCACACTACGTCACTGTATGTTGCCCCTATACAGTTTGGGAATGATGTGGGTGAGAAGTCTGATTGGGCTCTGTGATGCTCTGCAGTCATATGAGACCGGGACCTACGGTTTAAAGTGGATTCCGAACCACTACAATCATCCATAACACCGCTGGAATGTTTGTAATGGTTCGGAATGGGAATTCGAACCCGAAACCTGTGACACCCAGTGCCAGAACACTAGACACTCGGCCATTCAGGCCCCACGATTATTAGGACTGAGGTTCAATCAGCTGGAGGCATTTTTGTAAACTCTGTTTCAAAAAACGAGAAGACTCGATGCCTTTTGTGATATTCAGTATCTGGCCTCTTGAGTCGGACTACCTGGTGGGAGTTATCCGGGATTTATCGAATACGATGTGCCAACGCGGGGTAGTTCCCCCTAAAAAGACAATGCCCTCCTTCACTTTCAACCCGGAGCCAAGTAAGACTTAGACTTCTACCTACGGACGCTCCATTACAACAGAAGCCTCACCTTTCCTACCTTCCACCCTTTTGGGTTTTATCCCATACTATATGCAAATGCGGATTAGTTCCACTTAAAATTCCTACCGGAAAAACATTGCCTTCCTTCTTCAGCGACATGGAGCCAAGTCAGACTTCTATCTACGAGTGCTCCATCACAACAGAAGCTGCCCTTTTCCTTCCATTTATGGGATGTCCTGTCCCTCACTGCAGGACACTGAGGATTAGGCACAACAACAACAGCAAATAATTTTTGGTGATTATCATATTAAACAGTGAGTGTGTGTCATACATCAAAGTTTTCTTCATATCTTTTTTGAATAATTACTTATTAAATTATTTTTCTTATTAAAATCTAACAAAAAAACACCCAGTTTTTAATAAAGCTCACCACCTTTATCAATACCAAGTCAAATAAAATAAAATAAATTAAGACTGTAAGATTTCTTTCCAATTTGTCCATAGTCATGAATACCATCTTGATAAAAATAATATAAGAGTTATTATTAATTTATGGAAAATATTAGGTTATTATTTTTCGATAAGTTAATAATAATGATGCTGTTGCATGATCGTTAAAATGCAGTAAAATGAACTCTGAAGTCATTAGCCCACGAATTATACTATGCTCTTTAATAATATTGATAAACCCTCATTCACAAAGTACACTAACTAATCAGTTTCAGATAATCACTTCTTTAATTAGATGGGGCTTAATTATTTCTTAAAATAAAGAAGCTTTAGCGTTTAAATGAATTAATAATTTTTACCAATATAATTAGGTTTCTTAATGGTGGCCATGAATTCACTAAGCACTTTATAATGGATGACGTCATTGGAGTAATTTCGCTTCCTATATGGTGAAGATGAGAGGTTTCATAGCAGTAAGAAAGAAGATTCACTATTGAGACTTTTCAGATTTGTTGAAGGTTCCGTTTTAGTTGGGACTCCTTATACGCAAAAGATTCCTTATACAAACTACAGCCAAAATAACAGTTACACTTATGTATTACATTTGCAAATATTGCATACTTATAAACATTTGCACCAGAAAAAAAATGAAATCCTCATTCAGTTGTAATAAGGGAAACTTTGCCTTAATCTCCACTGAGTTTACTTGTTTTTCAAAGAAGTTATTGTAGCGTATGCTAAAAGCGCTATCACGGAAATTGAATACTCGCTCTTCAATTAGTTATGATCTTCTATTATAGTTAACGCACACTACAAATGTAATACAAGTAACAGTATAAATGTATAATAGTCTAATCCGAATTGTTGTTGTGTTTAAACCTCGTTTCCTGCAGTGCGGGACGAACATCCTATAGTTATCTACACATGAATGGAAGGAAAGGGGCATCTTCTGTTGTGATGGAGACCCGTTGGTAAAAGACCCGACTTGGCTCCTTGTTGATGAAGAACGAGGGCAGTATTAGAGAGCATTTAGTGGGAACTACCCTGCATTTGCCTATGATATGGGAGAAACCAGAAAAACCACTCCCACCAGGTAGTCCGACTCACGAGGCAAGATGCTGAACATCCCAAACGCCATCGAGTCTCCTGGTTGTTTGAAACAGTGTCTACAACAAAGCCACCAGTGGATTGAACCTCAGCCGTAATGCCCACCAGAGGCCCGCATTGCCACTGATCCACGAATCGGGCAAATCGAATTCTATATGACGTAGGTGAGGTTTGCAAAATTATGTCCAATCAGCAAATTGAAGGAAATAGCAATTCCCTTTTGAGTATTATATGGAAGTATCATGTGTTGTTGCTTTTTAATGTTTGAATTTAACCTGAAGCCATTTATAATATACTTGATAAAACAGATAGGTAGTAGATTTATTATAGTCCGAGATTCACTATACTAATTCTCATAACTATAATAACAGGCTAGATAGAATTACAATAACATGCTAGATAGAATATACTATTATTATAGTATATTATATCTATATATATATTGCTAGATAGAATATACTATAATAACAATTTATATATACTTATACCTATATAAAAAAATGCTTACATAATTTACTATAATATGCTAGATAGAACTCATAATTTGGAACAATGAACTTCAACAGCTCACTTGCTTCGACTTTATCTTAGAACCCATTAAAAGGCATTTTACAGTCAATAGATTTGCTGTATCCTTCTGTGAAATACTTTCGGTTCAACTTGTTGTCAGGTTTGGACAGAGAGCTCACTGACCTGCTAAACTGCACCCATAATTTGCAACTGCAACTTTAAACGAACGCCACCAGTTCAAACCTTCCACTCGTTGAACACACATGAAATCTTATCCTAATTTTAGATTTGTTGTGCCTAATCCCTGACATAAAAACAAATTATTTAGATTAGGCTTCATTTGTTTATTGGGTGGTTGGTGATTTTAATAGCAGAAGGGCCAGTTTTAGCTAAATTGCGTCCTATTGGGTCAAAACTAATTACGAAAGGTAGCCGAAAGTAATAATAAAAAATAAATAAAAGTAAAAAATAAATCGTAGCAAATTATTGCGAGAATGATGTGGTAAAAATGTGACAATGTGATGAAAAGTACGCAAAAGTACAAAACTAATGAATCGTAACTAATTGTACAAAATGTTGCAGTAAAAATGTGATTATGTAATGACAAATATGCAAAAGTACACACATAATGAATCGTAACAAACTGTTGCGAAAATGATGTGGTTAGTCTTGATAACGAAAAAAATAATATTGCGAGGAAAAATGAATGGAGGCAAATATCCCATGGGGCATCTAGGGTATGTGATACCCCTACAAATCTAAGAGAATTGGGGGGTTCATTTATTAGATTTTGTACTGGACTCCCTTCGGGAACTCAAAGTGCTATCCATGTGACAGTTCCTATTGAGCGTGTGGCATAATTATTTATTTCATATGAATCTATATCAGAACTGGATAAAAAATAATTAAATTTTCTAGTTACTGATAGGGAGAAAATCAATTATAAACCATGAGCAAAAGTACGAAAATAATGAATCGTAACAAACTATTGTGAAAATGACGTGATAAAAATTTGATCATGTGATGAAAAGTATGCAAAGTGTACAAATAATGAATAATAACAAACAATTTCGAAAATGATGAGGTAAAACAATGATTATATGATGAAAAGTTCTCAAAAGTACAAAAATAATGAATTGTAAAGAGCTAACGTGAAAATGGGGTAAAAATGTGATGAAAAGTACGCAAAAGCACAAAATAATGAATAGTAACAAACAATTGCGAAAATGATGTAGTTAGTCTCTATGATAAAAACGATTATTGTGAGGAAAAATGAATGAAGGCGAAAATCCCTTGGCTCGTCTAGGGTATGTGATACCCCTACAAATCAAATTGAATTGAGAGGTTCCTTTATTAGGTTTCCAACTTGGCTCCCGCGGAGAACTTAAAGTGCTATCTATGTGACAGTTCCTGTCGTTCGTGTGGTACAGTGATTTCTTTCATATGAATCAGAATTGGATAAAAAAAATTAAATTTTCTAGTTAATTATAGGGAGAAAATCAATTACAAAAAGTACAAAAATAATAAATCGTAACAAACAGTTGAGAAAATAATGTGACAAAAAAGTGATCATGTAATGGAGAGTACGCAAAAGTACAAAAATAAAGTATCGTAATAAACTATTTTGAAAATGACGTGTTAAAAAGATGATTATGTGATGAAAAATATGCAAAAGTACACAAACAATGATTCATAACAAACAATTGCAAAAATGATGTGCTAAAAATGGGAGCATGTTATGAAGAGTACGTAAAAGTACTCAAATAATGAATCGTAAGAAACAATTACGAACATAATATGGTAAAATTATGATTATGTGATGTACCCAAAAGTACGCAAATAATGAATTCGTAACAAATAATTACGAAAACGATGTGGTAAAAAAGGTGATCATGTGATGAAAGTACACTAAATCGAAAAATAATAATAAGTCGAAAAATAATAATTCGTATTAAGCAATTACAAAAATGATGTGGTAAAAATGTGATAAAAAGTACAAAAATATTGAATAGTAACAAACAATTGCGGAAATGATATGTTAAAAAAGTGATCATGTCATGAAAAGTACAAAAGCACAAAAATAATGAATCGCAACAAACTATTGCAGAAATAATGTGGTAAAAATATAAAGGTGTGTGATATCCCTCAAATCTAAATTAATTGAGGAGGTTCATTTATTTGGTTTCGAACTCGGCTCCTTTGCCAGAACTCAAAATGTCATTTATGTGGCAGTTCTTGTCGTGCATGTAATAGAATGTTTTTTTTTTTCATGTATATCAGAATTGGGTTAAAAAATAATTACATTTTATAGGTACTTCTAACTACAAAATTAATCAGTTAACGAACTACGTCACCTGAAAATCCAAAGCACAGGTTCGCCATGCAAGGAATGCTTAAAATTTTCCAACCCTTAGCGAAAATTCCGTTCAGGAAAAGAAAGATAAAGACGGAAAAAAAAAAAAAAAAAATATGAATAAAATAAAATAAAAAAAAAAGAACTCTTTACTCCCGAATCCTATTTCGAGCGAAAATTCGTCCTCCTCCTTTATTTATTTATTTTCCAGGAAACGATCGATCTGCCTTTTGCCGGGAAGAAAATCCCAAGAATTTTCGGCGAAGGTTTCAAAAGCGTAATGCGCTTTTCGTCAGAATTTCTTTAAACTCTTCTCTCCGAACCATCATAATAATAATAGCTATAATAAAAAAAGAAGGAGAAGGAGATGAAGTACGGTGAAAAAAAAAGCCTCCTGTCACCAGAATAAATAAAACGGGAAAAGTTATCCTGGATAAAAAGAAGACTTGAAAGGTAGAAATGACGAGTAATAAAGTTAAGAAGCCATACACCGTATTAAACGGGAGAGAGTGATAGAGGTAAATGGGTTGCCTTTTTTAGACACCTTAAGAACACTTGACCAACACTAAAAATTGTTTCGAAAGTAGTTGGAAAAAAACACTTTTTTTTTTAAAGTCCATTGAGGCCGGCATGTCTTTTGGTCAGATAATTCGATTTTATTCCATTATTGCTAGGATGGAAGGATGATAACGATTCCCTGTTTTTTGATGTTTTGGGGAATAGATCAATCAAATGAAAGTAAAAAAACCTTTGATGAGAGGATCCGAATATTTTTACTTTGTATCACAGATTTTTTTTTGATGAAATAAATAAAATTTATTTTTATCCTTTTAGCAGTGATCAATAATGTATCAAATAAATTTAAGATGTCGACTTGCAAGTAACGTGAATTAGAATGTTAATGATGTGGTAAAAATGTGATCATGTGATGAAGAGTCAGCAAAATTATAAAAATGATGAATCGTAACAAACTATTATGGAAATGTCGTGATAAAAATGTGATTCCTGCGATATAAATTACACAAATATAAAAAAAATGAATAGTAACAAACAATTGAGAAGATATGATAAAAATGTAATTATGTGATGAAAAAACCTCACGAGTATAAAAATAAATAATAGTAACAAACTATTGCGAAAATGATGTGATAAAAATTAATTATGTGTTGAAAAGTACGCAAAAATACAAAAATTCTGAATTGTTACACACTATTGTGAAAATGATGTGGTTAAAATGTGATTATGTGATGAAAACTACGTACAAAATTAATAGTACAAAAATAATGATAAAAATACAAAAATAATGACCTTAACAACTGCGAAAAGGATGTGCTAAAAGTGTGATCGTGTGATGAAAAGTACGCAAAAGTACAAAACAAACAAATAATCGTAACAAACAATTACAAATATGACACGGTAAAAATTAGATTATGTGATGAAAAGTACGTAAATGTGCACAAATAATGAATCGTAAAATGCTATTGCGGAAATGTTGTAACTGGTACCGATGATGAAAAAAAATGTGAAGAAAAATGAATGGAGACAAAGTTTTTTTTGGTGTGATACCGCTACAAATCTAAATGAATTAAGAGGGTTCATTTGTTAGGTTTCGAATTCAAAGTGCTATCCATATGGAAATTATTGTCGTGCATGTAATATAATGTTGGCTTTCATATGCATCTATATATCAGGATTGCATAAAAATAATTAAATTTTTTAGTTACATCTAATTACAAAAACAACAATCATTTAACGAGCTATGTCACTTGAAAAATCAGAACACAGGTTCGCCATGCAAGGAATGCTTAAAAATTTCCAACCCTTAGCGAAGATTCAGTTCAGAAAAAATAAGATGAAGACGAAAAAAAAAAAAAAAGGAGCTCTTTGCTTCAGAATTCTATTTCGAGCGAAAATACGTCGTCCTCCTTTATTTATTTATTTTCCAGGAAAAGATCGATCGGCCTTTTGCCAGGAAGAAAATCCGGAGAATTTTCGGTGAAGGCTCCAAAAGCGTAACGCGCTTTTCGTCAGAATTTCTTTAAACTCTTCTCTCCGAACCATCATAATAATAATAGCTATAATAAAAAGAGAAGGAGAAGGAGATGAAGTACGGTAAAAAAAAAAACTTCTCTCTCCAGAATAAATAAAACGGGAAAAGTTATCCGGGATAAAAGAAGACTTGAAAGGTAGAAATGACGAGTAATAAAGTTAAGAAGCCATACATGGTATTAAACGGGAGAGACTGATAGAGGTAAATGGGTTGTCTTTTTTGGACACCCTCAGAAAACGGGCCAAAAATAAAAGTTGTTTCGAAAGTAGTTGGGAAAAAAGTGTGTTTTTTAAAGACTATTGAGGTCGGCTTGTCTTTTGGTCAGATAATTCGATTTTATTCGATTATTGGAAGGATGAAAGGATGATAATGATTCCCGTTTTTTTGATGTTTTGGGGAGTAGATCAATCAAATTAAAGTAAAAAAAAAATCATTGATGAAAAGATGCGAATAGTTTTACATTGTATCACATTTACTTTTTTTGTTTTGGTGCAATAAATAAATTTTTTTTATCCTTTTAGCAGCGATCAATAATATATCGAATAACTCCAAGATGGCGACTTGCAGATAAAGGGTATTAGAATACTAATGATGTGTAAAAATGTGATCATGTGATGAAGAGCATGCAAAAGTATAAAAAAAATGAATCCTAACAAACAATTGGTGAAATAATGGGCTAAAAATAGAGATCATATGATGAAAAATACACAAAGGAGAAAAATAATGAATCGTAATAAACTATTGCGAAAATTGCTATTGTTAAAAATGTGATCATATGAAAAGTACGCAAAAGTAATAAAATAATGAATCGTAAAAAACTATTATAAAAATGTGATCATGTGATGAAAAATTTGCAAAAGTAGAAAAATAACGAACCGTAACAAACTGTTGTGGTAAAAATGTGACGAAAAGTAAGTAAAAGTGTGCAAATAATGAATCGTAATAAACTCTTGCGAAAAAGATGCTGTAAAAATACAATCATTAGATTAAATGTACAATAAAGTATACAAATAATGAATCTTAACAAATTATTGCGAAAATAATGTGGTAAAAATATAAAGGTGTGTGTGATACTCTTAGAAATTTAAATGAATTAAGGAGGTTCATTTATTAGATTTCGAACTCGGCTCCTTTGAGAACTCAAATGCTATCCATGTGTCAGTTCCTGTTATGCATGCGATATAATTTTTCCATTCATATGAATCTATATAAAAATTGGATAAAAAAATAAAATTCAATTTTTTAGTTACTTCTAATTACAAAAACGAAAAGTTAACAAAATATGTCACTTGTAAATTCAGAACAGAGGTTCTCCACGCAAGGAATGCTTAAAATTTTACAACCCTTAGCGAAAATTCCGTCTAGGAAAAGAAAGATAAAATCGAAAAAAAAAGAAGACCCCTCTTTGCTCCCGAATCCTATTTCGAGCGAAAATTCGTCGTGGTCCTTTATTTATTTATTTTCCAGGAAACGATCGATCTGCCTTTTGCCGGGAAGAAAAATCCCAAGAATTTTCAGTGGAGGCTTCAAAAGCGTAATGCGCTTTTCGTCAGAATTTCTTTAAACTCTTCCAACTGTTCTCTCCGACCCATAATAATAATTATAGTTATAAAAATAAAAATAAATAAAAAGAAGATGAAGTACGGTGCAAAAAGAGCCTTCTCTCTCCAGAATAAATAAAACGGGAAAAGTTATCCGGGATAAAAGAAGACTTGAAAGGTAGAAATGACGAGTAATAAAGTTAAAAAGCCATGTACGGTATTAAACGGGAAAGACTGATAGAGGTAAATTGGTTGCCTTTTTTGGACACCATCAGAAAACGGGCAAAAAATAAACGTTGTTTTGAAAGTAGTAGGGAACAAAAAAATTTTTTTTTTGGAAAATCCATTGAGGACGGCATGTCTTTTGGTCAGATAATTCGATTTTATTCGATTATTGCAAGGATGAAAGGATGATAATGATTCCCTTTTTTTTTGATGTTTTGGGGAAAAAGATCAATCCAATTAAAGTAAAAAAATACTCTTTGATGAACAGATGCGAATATTTTTACTTTGTATTACCTTAGATTTTTTTTTATCTTTTAGGAAATAAATTAAAAATATTTTTATCCTTTTAGCGGCGATCAAGATGGACACTTGTAAAGTGAATTAGAATTGTACTTCCTGTGTTTTAACATTATGTAAAACTAAATAATTCCCAAATAAACAATTTTAAGCCCAAATGTGATAAAAATCAACAACATAAAAACATCCTTTAATATTAATTAATTATTTAGTCGTTAAATTTCTTATATTGCAGCAAAAATTTCTTGGGAAGTCTAGGATATGTGATACCCCTACAAATCTAAATTAATTGAGGGGTTCCTTTATTAGGTTTCGAACTCGGCTCCCTTGGAAAACTCAAAGTGGTATTCATGTGGCAGTGCCTGTCGTGCATATGGTATGCAATTTTTTTCATATGAAAATATATCAGAATTGGATGAAAAATAATTAAAATTCCTAGTTACTTATAGAGAGAAAATCAATTACCAAAAGTACGCAAATGTACAAGAATAATGAATCGTAACAAAATTTGCGAAAGGGATGCAGTTAGTCTGGATGAAGAAAAACAAAAGCTATTGTAGGAAAAATGAAAGTGTGATCATGCGATGAAAAATACGCAAAAGTACAAAAACAATGAATAGTAACAAACATTTGCGAAAATGATGTGGTAGAAATGTGATTTATGTGATGAAAAGTATGCAAAATTACACAAATAATGAATCGTAACAAACTACTGCAAAAATGATGTGGTAAAAATGCGGTCATGTGATGAAAAATACGCAAATTTTCAAAAATAAAGAATAGTAACGAAGAACTGCGAAAATGATGTGGTAGAAATGTGATTTATGTGATGAAAACTATCCAAAAGTACACAAATAATGAATCGTAACAAACTACTGCAAAAATGATAAAAAAAAAAAAAACTTGCGAAAAAAAATTAATGGAGACAAAGATCCCTTGTGATTTTTAGGGTGTATGATATCCCTACAAATCTAAATGAATTAAGGGGTCATTTGTTAGGTTTCGAACTCGGCACGCTTTGCGAACTCGAAGTGTTATTCATGTGGCAGTTCCAGTCGTGCAGGTGGCATAATGTTTTTTTCAGGCGAATCTATATCAGAATTGTGTAAAAATAATCAAATGTTCTAGTTACTTCTAATAACAAAAACAATCAGTTAATGAAAGATGTCACCTGAAAATGCAGAACACATGTTCTCCATGCAAGGAATGCTTAAAATTTCCCAACCGTTAGCGAAAATTCCGTTCAGGAAAAGAAACATGAAGACGAAAATAATAAAAAAAGAAGACCCCCCTCTTTGCTCCCGAATCGTATTTCGAGCGACAATTCGTCGTCCTCTTTTATTTATTTATTTTCCAGGAAACGATCGATCTGCCTTTTGCCAGCGAAGAAAATCCCAAGAATTTTCGGTGAAGGCTTCAAAAGCGTAATGCGCTTTTCGTCAGAATTTCTTTAAACTCTTCCAACTCTTCTCTCCGACCCATAATAATAGTAATAGTTATAATAAAAAAAGAAGAAGAAGGAGATGAAGTACGGTAAAGAAGGTATTAAACGGGAGAGACTGATAGAGGTAAATGGGTTGCCTTTTTTGGACACCATAAAAAAACGGGCCAAAAATAAAAATTGTTTCGAAAGTAGTTGGAAAAAAAAGAGTTTTTTTGGAAAGTCCATTGAAGCCGGCTTGTCTTTGGTCAGATAATTCGATTTTATTCGATTATTGCGAAGATAAAAGGATGATAATGATTCCCCCTTTTTTGATGTTTTGTGGAATAGATCAATCAAATTAAGGTAAAAAAATACTCTTTGATGAACAGATGCGATTATGTTTACTTTGTATTGCAGAAATTCTTTATTTTGATGAATTCAATAAAAATTATTTTTATCTTTTTAGCAGCGATCAATAATACATTGAATAACTTGAAGATGGCAACATGCAGGCAAAGTGAATTAGAATGCTAAAAATGTGATCATATGATGAACAGTATTGAAAAGTACACAAATAATGAATAGTAACAAACAATTACGAAAATTATATGGTAAAAATGAGATGAAGTGAGGAAAAGTGTGCAAAAGTAAAAAAAATTAATCGTAACATAAAATTCGAAAAACATGTAGTAAAAATGTGATCCTGCGATGAAAAGTACACAAATGTAAAAAAAAAAAAATAATAGTAACAAACAATAGAGAAAACGATGTGATAAAAAAGGAATTATGGGATGAAAAATCCTCACAGGTATAAAAATAAGGAATAGTAATAAACTATTGCGAAAATGATGTGATAAAAATGTAATTATGTGATGAAGAATACGCAAAATTGCAGGAATAATTAATCGTAACAAACTATTGCAAAAATGATGTACTGATGGTGATGAAAAAAATATTGCGAGGAAAAATGAATAAATGAATGGAAGCAAAGATCCCTTGGAGCGTCAAGGATGTGTGAATTCCTGTAAATCTAAATATATTGAAGAGGTTCGTTTATTAGGTTTTGAATTTGGATCAATTTGAGAACTCAAAGTGCTATCCATATGGCAGTTAGTATGATATAATGTTTTCTTTCACATAAATCTATATCAGTTGGATAAAAAAAATTTCTAGTTACTTCTAATCCCAAAAACAATCAGTTAACGAACTATGTCACCTGAAAATTCAGAGCACAGGTTCGCCATGCAAGGAATGCTTAAAATTTTCCAACCCTTAGCGAAAATTCCGTTCAGGAAAAAAAGATGAAGACGGAAAAAAAAAAAAAAAAAAAAAAAAAAAAAGAAGATCCCTCTTTGCTCCCGAATCCTATTTCGAGCGAAAATTCGTCGTCCTCCTTTATTTATTTATTTCCAGGAAACGATAGATTTGCCTTTTGCCAGGAAGAAAATTCCAAGAATTTTCGGTGAAGGCTTCAAAAGCGTAATGCGCTTTTCATCAGAATTTCTTTAAACTCTTCCAACTCTTTTCTCCGACCCATAATAATAATAATAGTTATACTAAAAAAAGAAGGAGTAGGAGATGAAGTACGGTGAAAAAAAAAGCCTTCTCTCTCCAGAATAAATAAAACGGGAAAAGTTATCCGGGATAAAAGAAGACTTGAAAGGTAGAAATGACGAGAAATAAAGTTAAGAAGCCCTACACGGTATTAAACGGGAGAGACCGATAGAGGTAAATGGGCTGCCTTTTTTGGACACCCTCAGAAACCGGGTCAAAAATAAAAATTGTTTTCTAAAGAAGTTGGAAAAAAAAGTTTTTTTTCGATTTTTTTTTTCCATTGAGGCCGGCTTGTCTTTGGTCAGATAATTCGATTTTATTCGAATATTGCATGGATGAAAGGATGATAATGATTCCCATTTTTTGATGTTTGGGGGAATAGATCAATCAAATTAAAGTAAAAAAAAATCTTTGCTGAACAGATGCGAATATTTTTACTTTGTATTACCTTACATTTTTTATATTTTTTTATGAAATAAATAAAAAAATATTTTTATCCTTTTAGCGGCGATCAATAATACGTCGAATAATTTCAAGAGGGTTTTTCAGAAAATTTTTTGCCTGTGTTTTAATGTTATGTAAGACTAAATAAACACCCAAAAAGAAATTTTAAGCCCAAATGTGATAAAAATCAATAAAATAAAAACAACTTTTAAAATTAATTAATTATTTAGTCGTTAAATTTATTATATTGCAGCAAAAATTCTAGTCTAGGATATGTGATACCCTTACAAATCTAAATGAATTGAAGGGTGCCCTTATTAGGTTTCGAACTCGGCTCCCTTGGAGAACTCAAAGTGGTATTCATGTGGCAGTTTCTGTCGTGTGCTTTTTTTTTTCATATGAATATATATCAGAATTGGATAAAAAATAATTAAAATTCCTAGTTACTTATAGGGAGAAAATCAATTTCAAAAAGTACGGAAATGTACAAGAATAATAAATCGTAACAAAACTTGCGAAAGTGATGCAGTTAGTCTGGATGAAGAAAAACAAAAACTATTGTAGGAAAAATGAAAGTGTGATCATGCGATGACAAATACGCAAAAGTACAAAAACAATGAATCGTAACAAACATTTGTAAAACTGATGTGGTAGAAATGTGATTTATGTGATGAAAAGTATGCAAAAGTACACAAAAAATGAATCGTAACAAACTACTGCAAAAATGATGTGGTAAAAATGCGGTCATGTGTAGAAAAATACGCAAAATTTAAAAAATAAAGAATAGTAACGAAGAACTGCGAAAATGATGTGGTAGAAATGTGATTTATGTGATGAAAACTATCCAAAAGTACACAAATAATGAATCGTAACAAACTACTGCAAAAATGATAAAAAAAAAAATCTTGCGAAGAAAAATTAATGGAGACAAAGATCCCTTGTGATTTTTAGGGTGTATGATATCCCTACAAATCTAAATGAATTAAGGGGTCATTTGTTAGGTTTCGAACTCGGCACGCTTTGCGAACTCGAAGTGTTATTCATGTGGCAGTTCCTATCGTGCAGGTGGCATAACGTTTTTTTCAGGCGAATCTATATCAGAATTGTGTAAAAATAATCAAATGTTCTAGTTACTTCTAATAACAAAACAATCAGTTAATGAAAGATGTCACCTGAAAATGCAGAACACAGGTTCTCCATGCAAGAAATGCTTAAAACTTTCCAACCCTTAGTGAAAATTCCGTCCAGGAAAAGAAAGATGAAGGCGAAAATAAATAAAAAAGAAGACCCCGCTTTGTTCCCGAATCCTATTTGGAGCGAAAATTTGTCGTCCTCCTTTATTTATTTATTTCCAGGAAACGATCGATCTGTCTTTTGCCAGGAAGAAAATCCCAAGAATTTTTGGTGAAGGCTTCAAAAGCGTAATGCGCTTTTCGTCAGAATTTCTTTAAACTCTTCCAACTCTTCTCTCCGACCCATAACAGAAATAATAGTTATAATAATAAAAAAAAGAAGAAGGAGATGAAGTACGGTGAAAAAAAAGCCTTCTCTCTTCAGAATGAATAAAACGGGAAAAGTTATCCAAGTTATCCGCGATAAAAGAAGACTTGAAAGGTAGAAATGGCGAGTAATAAAGTTAAGAAGCCATACACGATATTAAACGGGGATGGACTGATAGAGGTAAATGGGTTGCCTTTTTTGGACACCATCAGAAAACGGGCCAACAATAAAAATGGCTTCGAAAGTAGTTGGTAAAAAAAATTTTTTTTTTCGAAAGTCCATTGAGGCTGGCTTGTCTTTTGGTCAGATAATTCGATTTTATTCGATTATAGCAAGGATGAAAGGAGGATAATGATTCCCGTTTTTTAAGATTTTTGGGAATAGATCAATCAAATGAAAGTAAAAGAATCTTTGATAAAAAGATGCGAAAATTTTTACTTTGTATCACATTTATTTTTTATTTTGATGAAATAAATAAAAATTGCTTTTATCCGTTTTATAGCGGTCAATAATATATCGAATAATTTCAAGATGGCGACTTGTAGGTAAACTGAATTAGAATGCTACTTCAGAAAAAGCTGATTAGCTGCAAGATGACGACTTGTAGGTAAACTGAATGCTACTTCAGAAAAATTTTCTCCTCTGTTTTAACATTATGTAAAAATAAATAAACACACCAAAAGAATAATTAAGTAAAAACATGATAAAACCTAATATGATAAAAATATTAATTAATTAGTTAATTGTTAAATTGTTACACTTCGAGATTGATTCATTCATTTAAAAACGGAATCTCTTTGTTTTACTCTGCGTGAAAAGATGAATAATTTTTTACATGATCTGTGAATAACTGTTGAAAATGTTTTTTTCAATTGGAAATGCTGCGATTTCATTCAATTCATAAGGGTTCACTGTGCTTCTTTGAAAAGTTTTTGTTACCCATAAAATATATGGATATTGTTTTGTTGAGTGCAGGTCACCCATGTGCTGAACTCCGTTCAACGTTTCTTAGTGGTTTATTATTTTATTTAAATCTCTTTCACGTTCTTTTTTATTAATTTTTTCACATGCTTTTTATTAAATTTCTTTCCCGTATTTTTTTTTTTCATAAAATCGTTTGAAATTCTAAATTTTGAAATCATGAATTATTAAAATTTCTTTCATGTGCTTTTTTATTAATTTTTTTTCAAGTGCTTTTCTTATAAAATCGTTTGGAATTCTAATTTTTTTTTTTTTACATTTTCAAAAATTTCTTTCATGTGCATTTTTAAGTACATTTTCTTCAAGTGCTTATTTTTATAAAATCGTTTGAAATTCTAAATTTTTAATTTTCTTGTTTTTTTTAAATTTCTTTCAAGTACTTTTTTTATAAAAGCGTTTGGAATTCTAAATTTTGCTATTTATGAAATTTTGAAAATTTCTTTCACGTGCTTTTTTATAAAATCGTTTGAAATTCTAAATTTTTAATTTTCTAGTTTTTTTAAAATTTCTTTCAAGTACTTTTTTCATAAAAGCGTTTGGAATTCTAAATTTTGCTATTTATGAAATTTTGAAAATTTCTTTCACGTGCTTTTTTATAAAATCGTTTGAAATTATAATATTTTAAGTTCATTATTATTATTTAAAAGTTTCATTCACGTGCTTTTTATATTACATTTTTTTCAAGTGTTTTTTTATAAAATCGCTTAAAATTCTGTAGTTTTTTTTATTTAATCTGTTGTATTTTTTCAATTTTGAACGTTAACTGTTGAACAGAATTTATTGCCTGAATAAAATTATTGATACTCGGTCTTTCTTTGTTTAAGATTGTTGTTGTGTTGTTTTGTCCTTATATTAAATTCTGAACTTTATGGATAACACGTATATCCACCCAGATTATTATGTATATGACCCAGCCGATTAAATGTTTTATTTTTTTCATTTTCTACATAGAAAATATTAAAAATTGTGTTCTGTGTCTTTAATAATTTACTGTGTCATTTTTCTTGTGTGGTGATTTGTCTCTGATTGAAAAGGGATGATAATTGTCAAAAGGACAATTTTTTTTAATCATTTTCTTAATTTTACTGAAAACACCATTTAGAATTTTACTAAAACAAAAATTCAGAAGCTCTATTAATTTGCCCTATTTATGCATAGGTGGGCAGCTCCTTCCGGGAGGATCTTTTAGGGGAACTAAGCCGCATTGACGCATCGTATGGGAGAAAGCCCGTAAAAATTCCCACCAGGTAGTCCCATTAACGAAACAGCTATTGTCTCCTTGTTTTTTGAAACAGTGTCTATAACAAAGCCGCCAGCGGATGGAACCTCAACCCTAATACAGTGGCTCGCGTTGCCACTAAGCAACGAGTCGGATATTTAAACTGTTAGTGCGAGTTACTCCCACATGCTGTCATAATCTCCATCGAATCGCCTTGTTTTTGAAAGAAAGCTACTACAATGCAACATCACCAGTGGATACGAATGTTAACCTTAATATAAATACGAATGCTTGCCTTAATCTTAATACGAATATTTATCTTAATCTTAATACGAATGTTTATCTTAATTTTAATGCGAATGTTTATCTTAATCTTAATAGGAGTATTTATTTTAATCTTAATTGGAATATTTATCTTAATCATAATAGGAATATTTATTTTAATCTTAACAGGAATATTTACATTAATCTTAATAAAAATATTTATCTTAATCTTAATAGGAATATTTACCTTAATCGTTATAGGAATATTTATCTCAATGAACATTACTATTGAGTAAAAAGTTATTGTTTGCTACTAATTAAAAAAGTTATTATTGAATTTTAAATAAAAAACAAATTTCCTTTGCTACCTGAAGCTTTAACAACCAAATGACAATCTTTAAAATCGAATACTGTTAATTCCTTTATTTAGATACTTTTTGATGTTTTGTTTTTAAGTTTAAACGAACAAGAATATTTATCCCTTTTTGCACACCGCCCCTAAAACGAAGTTCTATGACGCAAATAAAAATAAAAATGACTTTTCCAATCCAAATATGAAAATCTCTTTTGATTACAACGCATGCAAAATGTTATTTCAAAGGGAGAAAAAGAACAAAATAAAATTCAATAACGCATACAAAAATGAAAAACACTGGAAATACTTCACAAACAATACTTAAATGCAAAATCAAAGAGAGAGAAAGAATGGCGACATGATTCGAGTTTCAGCAAAAGAAACATTCTTATTGTTTATTTCGCAGCGAGTTCGACTTGGAAACAAACGGTGTGTAAATGGCGTATGCTAAAAATGTCAGTTCTTGTATTTTAAGACGTATCAATTGAATTTACTCTTTGTGAAGTTTTTTCTTTAAAAAATAAATTATAGTAAATAAAGCTGTTTTCAGAAATACAGAGCCCATTTTGCTTGCAAAAAGAGAAATAAAGTATTGAACGAGTTCTAATTCTTATTAATAAATTTTTAATTTCTTTGCTTTCAATCTCAATTTTTAATAATCAACTTAAAATTTCCTTCTTTTAAATTATAATTTTTATGTCTAGGATAGTTTTAAATTAATCAGAATTGACAAGTATAACTATTCTTTCCAATTTCTATAAAATCTTTCTTTGTTTATCTTACCTTGATTGTCCCTTATTGGCTGTTATATCTTTTTATTTATGGTCAGCAACTTAGATTGTTTCGTTGACATCCTTCCTTGTTTATAGTTAACATCTAATGTCATATCTTATTTTGATGCATCTCTTTTTTGTTACGGGAAACATGTTAACATCTAACATCACATCTAGTTTCAATAACATCAATTCTTGTTTACAATTAACATAATAACATGTAACACCGTGTTTTAATAACAGTCTTTTTCGTTTAAGGAAAACATGTTATCATATAACATCACATCTTGTTTCGATAACATCCTTATAAAACAGCAACATTATCCCAATATAAAATATGAGGTGTTTCGATTACGGCTTTTCTTTTATTTTATCTCTATTTTTCTTTCTGGTGAAAGTCGAGGAATGAGATAGTGTTACCGCTGAACAGAACCTACTATATATCTAATGAAAAAAATTACGTTGGTTTGTCAATATTCTTTTTTTAAATAAACAAGTTACAATAAATATTTTTTTTTCTACTGGTTGAAATGAAATGAAACATCCACGTAATTTTATTGTTTGTTAAAAAGTTAAATGATCTGATTTGATGGCCAATTGGCATGATACATTATTATAATATCTTGGCATGATTGGCATGATACAGCATCACTTTATCTTGGCATAATACAGCATCACTATCAATACAACATCACCAGCGAATATGATTGTTTACCGTAATATTGCTAATTGCAAGCATTACTATTGAGTTAAAAGTTAGTGTTTTCTACTAATTAAAAAATATTATTGAATTTTAATTAAAAAACAAATTTTCTTTGCTACTTGAACTTTAATAACCAAATGATATATTAAAAATCGATTACCTTTATTTCTTTTAATTAGATACTTTGTGATGTTTTATTTTAAACTCAAACAAACAAGAATATTTATCTCTTTTTGTACACCGCCTGTAAAACGAAGTTCTAGGGCGCAAATAAAAATAAAACTGACTTTTCCAATTCAAATATGAAAATCTCTTTTGATAACAATGCATGAAAAATGCTATTTCAAAGGGAGAAAAAGAACAAAATAAAAGTCAATAAAGTATACAGAAATGAAAAACACCTGAAATACTTCTCAAACAATACTTAAATGCGAAAGCAAAGAGAGGGAAAAGATGGCGACATGGTTTGAGTTTTAGCAAAAGAAACATTCTTATTGTTTATTTCGAAGCGAGTTCGACTTGGAAAACAAACAGTGTGCAAATGGCGCATGCTAAAAATGTCATTTCTTCCATTTTAAGACGTATCAATTGAATTGACTGCTTGTGACATTTTTTCTTTTAGAAAATAAATTATAGTAAATAAAGTTTTCAGTAATACAGAAATCATTTTGCTTGAAAAAAGAGAAATAAATTATTGAACGAGTTCTAATTTTTGTTAGTAACATTTTCCCTTCATTGTTGTTAATCTCAATTTTATGTAATTAATTTAAATTTCCCTTTATTTAAATTATAATTTAAACTGCTAGAATAGTTTTAAATAAATCAGAATAGACAAGTGTAAGTCTTTCATATTTCTATAACATCCTTCTTTGTTTTCACTGAACTCTATTAGGTGCTATATTTTTTAGTTTAAGGTTAACAAATTATTTTATTTCGATAACATCCTTTCTTGTTGACAGTTAAAATCTAACATCATGTTTTACTAACTACCCCGCATTTGAGTATTTTATAGTGGAAATTCCTGTAAACTCCCACCAAGTAGTCCGAATAACGAGGTAAGATGCTGAGCATCACGAACGCCATCGATAAAATCGATCGCCATCGATAATCTCCTCTTTATTTGAAATAGTGTCTACAATAAACCTGTCAGCGGATTAATCCTCAGCCCCAATGCTCACTAGCGGCGATGAAACTGAGCCACGTGTCACGCATTTAAACTGATAATGCGAGTTACTCACACACAGTACCATAATCGCCATCAATTCGCCTTGTTTTTGAAAGAAAAATGTAGCAGTTCAACATCACCAGTGGATAAGAATGTTTACCTTAATATTAATACGAATGTTTACCTTAATATTAATGGGAGTATTTATCTTAATCTTAATGTAGAATATTTATCTTAAACTTCATTGGAATATTTATCTCAATGAGGTTTACTATTGAATTAAAAGTTAGTGTTTGCTACTAATTAAAAAAATTATTATTGAATTTTAATTAAAAAATCCTACCTTCTCTGCTTCCTAAAGTTTTAATAACCAAATGACATGACTTAAAAATCGAATACTTTTATTTCTTTAATTTAGATACTTTCTGATGTTTTGTTTTAAAACTCAGACAAACAAGAATATTTATCCCTTTTTGCATACCGCAAGTAAAACGAAGTTCTAGGGCGCAAAGAAAAATAAAAATGACTTTTCCAATTCAAATATGAAAATCTCTTTTGACAACAACACATGCAAAATGTTATTTCAAAGGGAGAAAAAGAAGAAAATAAAACCCAATAACGCATACAAAAATGAAAAACCCCGGAAATACTTCTCAAACAATACTTAAATGCAAAAGCAAAGAAAGAGAAAGAATGGCGACATGATTTGAGTTTTAGCAAAAGGAGCATTCTTATTGTTTATTTCGCTGTTACTGTTTGTGACGCTTTTTTTTAGAAAATAAATTATAATAAATAATGTTGTTTTCAGAAATGCAGGAACCTATTTGCTTGAAAAAAGAGAAATAAGTTATTGAACGTGTTCTAATTCTTGTTAGTAAATTTTTCCTTTCTTTGTTTTTAATCTTAATATTTAGTAATTAACTCAAAATCTACTTCATTTAAATTATAACTTTAATGCTCACTATAATTTTCAATAAATCAGAATTGAGAAGTCTAATTAGTCTTTCAAATTTCTACAACATCTTCTTCATTTTGATTGTACGTTATTGTATGCTATATCTTGTCGCTTATGGTTAACAAATTATTTTGTTTCGATAACATCCTTTTTTGTTTACAGTTAATATCCCTTTTCTTGTTTAGAGTTAACATCTAACATAATATCTTCTTTTAATAACATCATTTTTTGTTTACGGGAAACATGTTAACATCTAATATCATATCTTGTTTCGATAACATCCTTTCTTGTTTACAGTTAAGATATTAACATCTAACATCCTGTTTTGATAATAGTTTTTTTTATTTACTGGAAACCTGTTAACATCTAATGTCATATCTTGTTTCGATAACATCCTTTCTTGTTTAAAATAACATATTAACATATAACAACATGTTTTGATGACATCCTTTTACATTTATGGAAAACATACTAACATCTAACAATCTTGTTTCGATAACATTCCTTTTTGTCTACAATTAACACATTAACACCTAACATGATGTTTGGATAACAGCCTTTTTCAGTTTACGGAAAGCATGTTAGCATCTAATATTAGAGAGTTTTTGCATACCGTACGTTAGTTACCGTAGGACGTCCGTTAGCTTTTTCTTCCTAGGGAGAAAAAGCTAACGGACGTCCTACAGTAACTAACGTACGGTATGCAAAAACCTCCTTATTATTACTTGTTTTCGGTAATATCATTTCTTGTTTACAGTTAAAATATTTCATCTAACATCATGCCTATTAACATCTAACATTTTGTTGTAGACACTGTTTCATATACGAAGAGACTCGAGACTTCTTGTTTCGTAATTCGGACTACCTTGTGGGAGTTTTCCGGGTTTTCTCCAATATGATATGCAAATGCTGGGGTAGTTCCCACATAAAAGTAAAGAAAGGATCTTTCTTTTTCAGCGACATGGAGGAGAAGTCAGACGTCTACCTACGGCCCTTCCACCACGACAGAAGCTACCCCTCTCTTCCCAACTTTCCATGAGACCACATGGATCTTTGGACTTGGCCTAAATGTTGCTGCCCACCAAGTGGGATAAGAAAAAAAAAGTAATTCAAATTTCTAGTAAATGCCTTCTCTTGTACAGTAACGCTGATGCAGAGTTATTATCCTTGATAATCTTGTCTCAACGTAATAAGACTTTTTAGCTGTTCTTGATATATTATTGGAAACACAAGAACACTGAATTAAAAAAAAATATCATCACTCTTTAAAAGTAAATTTATTTCATGCATGCTATATAATACGATAAATCTAATAACTATATTTTAGTTTTGATAAAAATAAATTATCAAAACAACAACAAAACATAAGAAGAATTATCGTTAAAAATAGATTTTTTTGTCAACTGTTTGCAAAACAAAGCCAAAACTTTTATAAATAAATCTTCGACAACATTAAATGGCATTTTTACATTGCATGTATAAGTTAAAAATTATTGAGTTATTTTATTACTGCACAAATAAATTGCGCATTGTGCATGTGCATTAATATAATACACAAATAAATTTTTCATTTTAATGTGTTCTGATAAACAATTAAAATCAAGTTTAACTTAAGCCTGACATTGTGAAAATAGACTCGTATCAAAACTGAAAAATATTCTAAACTTAACTTTTTAAAGATGTTTCGATAAACCTTTTTTTAAAACTCGAAATCGCCATTTTATTTCTATAAACAGAAATTTACAACCGCACTCACATACCATCAAAATACTTAAAAGAAAAACAGACTCGATGCACAAGGAAAAAAAATGTTTCTCGTTTAAGAAAATAGCTCGATCTATTGGAATTTGAAACCGACCGTTTCAGCTTCGAAATGGAAAAGAAGAATAACACCGTATGAGTAAAAAAAAAAAAAAAATGGCGTTCGCACAGAATACCTCTGCCGAACGTCATTCGAACATAAAATGAAAAAAAAAAAAAGATTCCATTCTAGAGAGGAAGATTCTTCTCAACATTGGGAGGAGTTCAGAACTTTAAATAAAAATAAAAATTCGAAATGAAATCTTTCCGCCTTCGGTTCCAGAAATTGGTCCGTCAAACGAAATATCGCGAGGAAAAACGCGTCATGATAGAAAAACAA
>BPLQ01004384.1:5845-108969 GCA_021605075.1 Caerostris darwini
ACATAACTTTCTTACTAACCTAAAGGACAATACTCTTATACGTATCCCTATAATTATACGTATTACGTATAATTATAGGGGATTATATATTACGTATCCCCTATCTTATACGTAATCCCCGGTAATTAAAAAATTTTTTTTAACCCATTTTGCTGAAAATTTTACAATTTGCTCTTATTAAAACCAGGAAATTATTAAAACCAGGAATTTTGAAAGTCATTGAAAGACATACTACAAAATTAGATTTCCATGATCAACCAACTAATTTAACAAGCTAACGAAGCAGGATAGAACAAAAATATCAAAACAAAAACAGCCATGAGACAGCTACAACAAACAGCTATCCCTGTTAATCTTGTATATACACCACTATCAACATCTGGGTTTATTTCTGCTTCAATAATGAGCTCTCCAAAAAAATAAATAAATGAATAAAAACCATTTCTACAAATAAATTAAATTCTAAGGATTTCTAAACTGGGAGAAAATTCATAACAAAACATTGGTTTCAAATGAACTGAAATATATTTAAAAAGCCTTCATCTGATTAGATCACAGCATTAGCAATCTCTTGTGATAGGGACGTAATAGAGAATAACGAAAAAAATATGATTGACCAATGTGAGTATTTTAATTTAAATTAAGTTGTAATTAATAATTTTTCAAAAATATTGTGTCATGTGAATAGCTAAGTTAACAACTTTTATCCAATTATCTTAATCAATAACTTGTGAAGAAAAATTTTAATAGAATATTATTACTTCCATGCTTTTAACGCTCAACTATTCGTAATGTTACAATCTGTTTGCATCATCTTGCCCGAAACTGCAGATTGTGCAATTAAACCACACAAACAGACCACCCATAATGAAAAAAAGAAAAGAACCTGAATTATAATATTAATAATAACTGTAAAATTCAAATGTTGATGAGAGTAAGTAATTATTCTGTGAAAGAAGTAACAGCTCCTTTATTTCTGTTTGTAACCTTAGATTCAACGAATATTATTGCTGTCTTTCTTATACATTCAAATGACTACTATTAGATTTTTCACTGCAAGTAATTGATTTTTTATTTCGATTGGGTTTTAATTAATTTTATATTAATTTAAAAATCAGGGAAATTATGCTTTTCCTTGCACCTCAAATTCATAATCCTACTGTCCATAGATTGCAATGGATACATGGAACTCTTCTTTGAACTTCTGGTTAAGACCTATTTTGTACTACCCTGTACAATTTATCTTGCTTATACTACTGTGTCCAAAAAGTAAGACCAGTTTTCAATTTAAATTTCCCCGTCATACGGTATTTCAAATTTTTTCTTCTTCTTTTTTCAGGTTGTTGGCAATGTCCTTGACATCTGTGACATTTGACGTCAAAATATTCATTAGTGCCTGAGTTACGCTTGGTTTTGTGATTGCTAAAACTGATTCCGGCGATTTTTGAAATGTCTCTACAACAACTCAAGGGCCTGAATGGCCGTGTGGCTAGCGCTCTGGCGCTCGGTACCACAGGTTTCGGGTTCGAGTCCCGGCGGTACCATGGGTGTTTGTAGTGGTTCGGAATCCACTTTAAACTGTAGGACCCGGTCTGTTTAGCCTCAAGTGTGCATAAGATGACCGTAGAGCGACAAACCAAACCAAACTTCAACGACTCAAAACGTTGTCCCCGGGGGGATCTTTTGAGGTTAGGGAATAGCCAGAAGTAGCACGATGCTAAATCGGGTGAATACGCTGTTGTGGAACGATATGGGTTTCATTTTTGGTGAAAAAGTCACGAAGAATCAATGCAGTGGGAGTTGGCGCATTCAGTGTTTTCATTACCAATCAAGATCTAATCATCTTTTAAAATAGAATTTTGAAATTCCAACATTATCAGCAAGGTCTCTAATTGTAAATCGACGGTTTGCAAACACCAAATCTTTAATTTTTTGTACGCAAACTTCGTCGGTTGAGGTTGGTGGTCGAGCAGAGGGCTCTTCGTCTTCAACGCGTTCTCTGCCTTCTTTGAACTGTTTTTACCACTTCTAAACATTCCTTTCCCTATAGGAATACTCACGGAATGCTTTCTGCAACATCCTATACGTTTCCGCAAACATTTAACGCAAGTTCTTGCTCAATAAATTCAGACGTTTCAAAAATCGCAGGAATCAGTTTTAGCATCTCACGAAACCAAGCGTAACTCAGGCGCTAAGGAATATTTTGACGTGAAATTTCACACAGATGTCAAGGACAGTGCCAACAACCTAAAAAAGAAAGAAAAAGGAAAATTGAAATACCACATGCACGAGAAATTTAAATTGAAAACTGATCTTACTTTTTGGACACAGTTGTATGCATAAACAAATACGTGTCAAACATTTTTTTAAAGAATTTATGATCTGAAGCAGACATCTTAAATTTTTTAGAATCATGTTATTTGGTGAGAAATTATTATTTTACCGAAATCGATTGGCTTTGGTAGAACCGGTGGAGGTGAAACCGGAGGAACCGGAGCTGGTTCAGAGTCTCTGGAATTGAAATCACCTTCTTCCAGCCCAGGATGTGGCAAAGTTTCTGGTTGCAGATCTATTATGAGTGTGACTTTAAAGATGGCGCCAGAACCGATGCCATTGTGGGCATGACACGAATACTCTCCAGCGTCTTCGTATACCACGGAGCGAATAAGCAGGGCGTAGCTAGACAATTGCTCATACCGTCTACTCGAGAGAGGCAACATGGTGGTGTCTCGCCACCATGTCACTGTAGGTCTCGGCCAGCCTATTGCGTTGCATGGCAATTCTGCTGGCTCTCCAATGTGACCCTCCGTTACATTAGGTCCAGGCAGGATATGAGCTGGTTCTGGTTTTGAATGCACATGCAACGAGAAAGTTAGTTGACATGCAATAAAAATTCACATGCAATTGAAAATGTGTTAGTAAAATGATTTAAGAGAAAAGAAAAAAGAAGAAAAAGAATGAAGTTGCATAACATTTTAATGTAGCGATTTAACTTATATTTTTATATGAATAAATCTTTTCTATGAATAAAATCATTTTGTTCAATCACTCTTCAATTAGTTTTCAATATTTTAGATAATGAAACTAAAAAGTAATTACATTTAATGGCTAAATTGGTATCTATATTAGTTTAATTTATTTAAATATTTCTTTTCGCCTTTTATTTATTTTGTCTGAATGATATTTATATTAACAAATTTCTTATATATGAATTTTTCAAATGATTTTTTTTTTTTTTTTGTGTACAGAAATTAATTTTAAAACTTATTTGTATATAGATACTTCATATAAATTATTATGAATTTTTCTACTTAGTAACCAATTGCTTAAAATTAATCAAATCTGTAGCATTTTAAAAAAGAAGAAATTTAAGAATAAATAAATTGAATGAAAAAGAAAGTCTCTCTCTCTCTCTCTCTCTATATATATATATATATTCATTTATTATAAAAATATTTTTAAAGGTTCGGCTGATACACTGTTGTTCACAGTTATGTCACTTATTTTTATAACTCTGAAATATTTTTTGGGAGGAAAACCAAAATTTCTTAATTTAGTTAACTGAAAAATTATTATCTATTAAAATTAATTGTGATTTAATAGTGATATTTTAAAACGATGAATTTTTGAATTTTTTTTTTATACCATTTAATTTAATTTTTATGGAATATTATTGTTATTATTTTTTTTTTTTGGAATTTACGGATTATTTTAAAGTAAATCGATTTTAATTGTCTTTAAGTAAATTAATATTTACGAAAGTAATATAAATTTTTTTTTTTTATATTGGTCTTAATTATGAAAATATTTAATATACACTGAAGTGACAAAAGTCATGGGATAGCAATATGCAAATTTTCAGATGGCAGTAGCATCGCATAGAACAGGTATAAATGCGCAGTGCTTTCGCAGAGCTTTCATTTCTGTTCAAGTTATTCATGTGAAGAGGTTTTGACGTGATGATGACCGCACGACGGGAATTAACAGACTTTGAACGCGGAATGTTAGTTGGAGCTAGACGCATGGGTCATGCCATTTCGGAAATCGTTAGGGAATTCAACATTCCCAGATCCACTGTGTCAAGAGTGTGCCGAGAGTATGAAATTTCAGGCATAACATCCCACCATGGACAGCGCAGTGGTCGACCGCCTGCAAATTAATGACCGAGTCCGGCGACGTCTGCAGAGTCGTAAATTCTAACAGACAAGCAACACTGCGTCAAATAACCACAGAAATCAATGTGGGACGTACAAGGGACGTGTCTGTTAGAACTGTGCGGAGAAATTTGGCTTTCTTGGGCTATTTCAGCAGAAGACCGACTTGAGTGCCTTTACTGACAGAACGACATCGCTTGCAGCGACTCTCGTGGGCACGTGAGCATATCGGTTGGTCCCTAGATGAATGGAAAACCGTGGCATGGTCCGATGAGTCACGATTTCAGTTGGTAAGAGCTGATGGTAGGGTTCGAGTGTGGCGCAGACCCCACGAAGCCATGGACCCAAACTGTCAGCAAGGCACTGTTCAAGCTGGTGGTGGCTCCGTAATGGTGTGGGTTGTTTTTTCATGGCATGGACTTGATCCGAACATTGACTGGAAATGCTTATGTTCAGCTACTTGGAGATCACTTGCAGCCATTCATGGACTTCATGTACCCAAACAACGATGGGATTTTTATGGATGACAATGCCCATGTCACCGGGCCACAACTGTTTGCGATTGGTTTGAAGAACATTCTGGACAATTCCAACGAATGATCTGGCCACCTAGATCGCCCGACATGAATCCCATCGAGCATTTATGGGACATCATCGAGAGGTCTGTTCGTGCCCAAAATCCTGCACCATCAACGCTTTCACAATTATGGACGTCTATCGAGACAGCATGGCTCAATATTCCTGCAGAAGACTTCCAACGACTTGTTGAGTCCATGCCACGTCGAGTTGCTGCACTTCGCCGGGCGAAAGGAGGGCCGACACGATATTAAGAGGTATCCCATGACTTTTGTCACTTCAGTGTACAAATTTTCATTGTAAAATGGTCCTGAACTTTACGTATTTTAACGATAAATTTTCTTTTTTTTTATAATGTAAAATGTTGTTATAGTAATAACAAAATAAATAATATTATTTATTCGGATTTATCTTTGCTATTTTAATGTCAATTGCATTAAACTAGGAATGTGTTGTTGATTTTTCAGTAAGCAAATGTTAATTTCATGCATATAAGAAATACAAAAGCACAAAATATGTTTCATGCAAAATTATTATCTACATATTTCAAGAAGCGTTTTTATTAGTGAAGTTGGGAAAATTAATATAAAAGTATTTTACCTTAAAAATGCATTCATATCCTAAAGCTTTTGATGCAATAATGCGAAATTACGTTATTCTAAATAGCTTTACTAATGTCAGCGATTATATTATTTCAAATAAAGATTTTGAATAATTAAATTTAATTAAAAATTGAGTGATCCATACTTCCAAATGAAATCACACAATATTTTCCATGACTCAAAAAATTAATTTAATTCGAATATTTTCAGAAAGAAACAAATTCGGGTACTAATTAGGGTTAACTTTCGGTTACTAATCCGAATAATCTGTAATATTACATTACATCAAAATTGGTATTGCGAATTCGATTACATGAATTTAAAGTACATGTTTACTGATATAGAAAAAAAGACTTACCTGGTTGCGTTGCAGGCAAAATCTCCTCTGAAAAAATAATTTCGAATTATAATTTAATTAAAAAAAAAAATCAAATTTTTACATCTCTTTTGGGATTAAAGTTTTCATGATTTAAAAAGAATATTGGAAACTACACAAATAATCTAGTAATAAGTCATATGGGAATAAAATAGATAGTTTATTTTTATCTTGATTATTACTTAATTATTACTTCCAATGTTATGCTTGGGAAATTAGAGGAGCTATTGGGGAATGGCTATTAAAATTAATTTAAAACCAACAAAAAAATTATAAGGTATCATGAATTGTATGAGACAGGATAACTTCCTTTAACAATTGTAGGAGAAGAACAAAGAATTAAAAGAGATGCCTACCTGCAGGTGGAACGCAGGTCATAGCGCATCCGTTATTGCAGCACTTGTGATCTCCTCTGCAATCAGCGTCGTCTCTGCATCTGGTCTCGCAGTCGCCTACATTGGAGCTGAACCGAGGTCCTGAGGCTGCTGCACAAACGCCAGGTTTATTAACTGAAAAAAGCAAAAGTGTAATTATATATTATTTTCACTAAATAATACAATACTAAATGTTGTTGCACAAGACAGGATATTAATTAAAGAAATGTAATGAATTTATAACAAGGAAAATAATTTAATATAAGAAAATTATCACACTCTAAAGTAGAGTTTAAAATGTGGACAAAGTAAACTGTATCGTGGAGTATTGTTATACTGGATCATATCATTCCTTATATCTATACTGGGGATGAGCTAGATAAATCCGTTGGTCGGAAAGCCAAATCTATTTCGTCTCGAGGAGATGGGGGCAACTCCCCCTTCTAATGTCATGGGTGGAGATTTGTTCAAAAATACAATGGCATAATGTGGGTGCATAACATCTCTGGATATATCTTGGGCAACGCTGAATTTGCTGAATCGTCGTTTTAGTGGCCAATTATCTCAGATAAAAGTGCTGCTCCTTTGAAAACAATGAATCAAAACTCCGTTTAATGCTTCGTTTCAAAATTTTGTTAGTTTCAGGAAAATTACTGCACTAGCATGCCAATTTACAAATTTTAAAAAAGTTCTTAGAATTTTTAGGACATAAAATTCATCCTCTACTCATGTCAATGAGTTAAGCGGAATTAAATTAAACTTATTGGCTTTATGGATATGAAAAAATATACATCACAGGAGCCTGACAGTTAAATTAAAGAAAAAAAAAGACTTTTTTGTCACCTCTTCTGCACACTGGTTCTATACGTATTCCTTCTCGGGATGTGCGCATTACATCAATTGCGCATCGGCTGCCGTCAGGACAACTGTGAACCTATAATAAAATATTTTAATACAATTTATCAAATCTTGATAAGTTACACAAGTCCATGATACAAAATTTATACATTCATACATGAATTTCTGGAAAAATGCATCGTGTTTTTTTTTATTTAATATTTTATATATGAATTATATTTGTAGTTTTCATCAGAAAAATCCAGAGCGCATGGAAAAATCAGTGCAAAACTTCAGAATCGGGAATTATAGCCTACTAGCCACAAACTATTTGATGAAGCATATTAGCGTTGAAACAGATACAAATGTGAAAAAGATGTGACTATAAAATATATCAATGAAAATGTTACAAATAATTCATTTCATTTTAAACAAATATTTTGATATGTAATTAATCATGTACATGAGAAGAGATCACATATATATTAAGCGCAAATCACATGGGCTTGTTTCATCATCTTTAACGTGAAATAAACCGGGTCTTGTTATTCAGTTTATGACATGCATGCTATTAGGTGAACTTGTTTGCGCACGACAAAAGTCATATAATCCCAAATTTCTGCAAATTAGATGAGCACACAGTTTTCCGCAAATTAGATAAGCACACAGCGATGATCTCGTTATTTGTGTGGAAATAGCGATTTGCTTAACATTGAAGATAACGCTACAAGCCCGTTTGATAAGATGTTAGGTTAGACACATTAAGATAAGACGACACCTTAAATCTCTTAAAAAGGATAAAAAATTAAACAGGTGACGGAAAAGTTTCAATATTCCAAATGCTGCTATTCGTTCCAAGTTGCAATTTGTTTCTATTTTGTTCCAAGTCGGTGAGATGCGGCAAGGGTAGAAATTGCAGCAAATATAACAATTACTACTTCAGCCACTAAGCTCCTTTAAATAACAGATTTGTTCTCTTCAAAAATTATATAAAAAGATACTTTTTCCACCAACTGTACAGCACAGCAAGATTTCCATGATGGGTAATGATGAATTTTTCACAAATTTGGTATTTCAGTATATATGTTGTAGCATTTTTTTCTCACAAGAAGAGTTTTGGCATTTCATTCACATGACAGAAGAATGCATACTATTTCACAAATATATAATAAACCCATCACTCAAATTTAACAGCAGACGAGCTTTATTGTGGTAGTTATATTACAGGCAATTAAATTTTTGTACTAATGAGAATAACCTGTCACGCTAATCTGATAGCAGATATTCGGTATCATGTATAATGGGATTCAGAAAATTAGCGAATTTATGTGCGACTTTCACATGTCGAAACAACTACAGATTGAATATGAACATGAGTTGTTCCATCGTGATGGGTGATAGACTACGAGCTGAGAAATGTCAATTCCATTGAGAAGTGAGAGAAGCTAACCTTAACCCCCCTTGACGAATTGTCTTAAAAGAGTTTTTTTTTGTCAAAGAAGAGAGAGTTATGCGACGAGTCGACCAGAAGTGTTGTCTTTTCCTTTTTTTCTCTGAAGTGACTGAATAGGCCGGAGTTTCTCGCTTGTTTTTCAAAGTGAGCCCTTTGTGGTTTCGTGAATCACGCCGTGTGATAGTTAAGGCCTGCCGTGTTAGATTCGTCGCAGATTCCAGAACTCTGTAAAGCCTTTATAAGTCTAATATAGGCCCAGCTGTTACAATGTACAAAATATGACTATCTGATGTAATGAAAGCTTGGTAAACAACACGTTTGCTTACATTATTGAATCCCATGCTTTGCTGAGAATAATACAACTTTACACACAATAGTAATAAAATATTTTATAGTTTCAGATATTTCTTTGCTAGTTGTAATTTTTACATTTCACGAAATTTACTCAAATAAAAACAATCACAAGTAAATTATATTTTTTTTGCACGTTGCTTAATTTACAGTAAAAAAAAACCTTTTAAAGAACTAATGCTGTAAATATTTCATTTATTGATTTTACCTCACAAGGATTCGAGCATCTGCACGAGGAACATTCACTGACGTCGAAGGATTCCTCAATGCCGTAAGGACATTGAATTTCAGCACAGTTGGACGGTGGGCATTGAGTAGGCTCTGGAGTTGTTGTCGATGTCGTCGTCTGAGGTTGTGGTTGAGGTTGAGGTTCCACGTAGGGTTTCCTTTCTTGACTTCGGGCTTGAAAATAATAAATAAAATAATATATATATATATATATATTTATTTATTTATGTGTGTCATTCTAGAAATAAGCAATAACTCTTGTACACTGAGTGCGAATTAATGGTGGCTCCTATACATTGAGTAGCCTGATGGTCAAGTGGCTAGCGCTCTAGGCTACAGGTGTGGCTAGCGCCTTTGGTACTATAGACAGTGCCGGATTTAGATGAAAAGAGGCCCTAAGCTATTCCACTTATGAGGCCCTTTCACCTCTCATTTTTAAGTTTATAAATTACATGAGAGATAATAAAATACATCATTACTGTGATATATATCAATATGTTAAATGAAACATGTTGCGATTGGTACTAATCTTTATAAAAAAAATGGGGCACGGATAAAAAAAAAAAAAAAAAGTCGAGAACACATATTTGGACATTTATTCATTCTTGGATTATAATCTAGAACAAAATATTTGAGTTACTAATTATTGTGCACAAATAAAAGTTAAGAACTTATCTAGAATTTCGCGAAATGAAAATATTGTCCCAAAAATTTTTTCAATAGTCTATAAACACTTCACTAAAGTATTGAACCTACTGAACTCAAAAGGCGAGAATCAAATGATCGTGTACGCAATCCTAAAATAAGAATCTTTTCTAATAACATTAACACGTATTCCATGTTATCGAAGTAATACGAATATAACCGAACGCCGGGATATCAATGGGTCTGTTCATTTGTCTGTTCCAATCTACACCAATCTGCATTTATTTATGCAAGAACAAACCAGAGCTTAGTAGCATAAGGCACGTCAATATTTGCCATAGCAATCAGTGAACGTATGAGCTATACTTTGGTGCACTCTAGTATATACAAACGAACAGAACCAATGAGCCGAACGCGTTGATCTTAACCAATACATTTTTATGTTGGCTTATTAGTCATATGTGTAGAATTTCTCTTTATTTTCGATTTAGTGTTTGTTGTTTTTAGAATAGTGTCATTCTAATTTTGCTAACAATTTGCATGTAGGCCCCTCTTGATCTTGAGGCCGTGGACTGAAGTTTAGTTAGCCTATAGGAAAATCCGGCCCTGACTACAGACTTCAGGTTTGAATCCTGCAAGTGACATAGATGTTTGTTAGTCATTCGGAATCCCCTTCAAATTGGGCACAAAATGACAGTAGAGTGTCAAACATACACATTGAATGTGAAAATAATTATGACCATTTGCTTGTCTTTCTCATGGATAATAACGATATAATATTTTTATCATAATGTAAGAAATCAACATTTGAAGAAAATCGTCTTATCCTAAAGATAAGCTCTTGATTTTTCAGGCAATGTACAATTTTGTAAATATTTTTTTTTTAAATAATTGTAGCACTACTTTAGATCTTTAATGATTTTTATTCATTTATTTATTATTTTTTAGAACAATAGAAAAATTTACTTGTATTTTTTATTATTCTTTTAAGTATTATTATTAATTTTTTAAACCCTCAAAATAACGTTCTAGTGTTAAGATGCTTTTTCTTCTATGTCTGGATGAACAACGTTATCATTTTCAACGTTTTCCTTACTGTACAGGGTTTTGAACTTTGGATAATTTTTCTGAAGATAAAAAAAACTCACTCTTGTCTTATACACTGATCGGTTTTGTAATTGGGATTATTCGGTTAATACAAATTACCTGTGATTCCGGTGCAGAACCTTAAGCAGATTTCAGAAGTTTTGAACCGGTTTTTGTTTCCTTCGCAACCACCGAACACGAAAGGCAGGCAGCTCTGTGTCTCAGCGTCGTAGAACCACCGAGGGTGGGCTTCGTTGCAGGGACCGGGCTCCACAGGTAGTCGGCACACATCTGACAATCGAATAGCATAAAGAACAGATAAATTTGTAATATTATAAAGCGCAAAGAAAGACCTCCATATGTCGTATTCTTAAATCAATCAGAAACAACGATAGATGAGGCACAAAATCAAAGGCAATCAAAATGAGTTATTCATTGCGCATATATACTTTTTTCTCTTTGGAAGGAGTAAAAAGTGAAGAAGACTCAAGATATCTTTCAATTAACTAAAAAAAATATTCGACAATGAAATTTATTATTACGATCCCAAAAAGTGTTTTGGTTTCAGGACAATTTCTCATCTGCTATTTAGATCTATCTATCTAGTAATTTTCTGACTGTTCGTAATCTTCATATTTGTTACAGATGAAATTCTTGATTAGTATCACAATTAATTATTTATTTGATCATTATTTGTTTACTATTGACATAGGTAATTATACATGTGGTCTTCTTCTGTATAGCATCTCCTATTTCAGACACGTAAACACAGACGCAGTAGGTGAATTCGCTTTTTGTCTACTATGTTGAAAGTCTTGTTAACTTACAACAACCATAAAGTTTGTTTCTTTCTTTATGTATAGAAGTGTGTTTATTTTTCTCTCAGACAAAGATTTGTCTCCCTTTTTTACCCCTGGAATATATTGTTTTTAGATGACTGTTTTATAAAATTGATTTTTATTAAACTTCCATTGAAAAAAAAATCTCAACAGTGTATTCTACGCATTCAATACCATTTAGTGCATTAAAATACCATGCACTACAAGCAATTATAGAATATTTTAATTTTTTAATGTCGAGAAATTAAACGGAATTAACTTAATTACGAAATGCATTAAGATCTAATTAATGCATTAAGATCTGATTCTGTAGTAGATCAAAATTTTCCTGAATTTTTTTCAATAATATTTTCTAGAAGATTGAATGCTGCACTTTAAGAAATTTTTATATTGTTATATATGCGGAAATAAAAAGAAACACATGAATTTTTTTTTAAAAATTAATGCAAGCTCTTCCAATAAATTGCAGTATGTCATGTTAATTTTTGTCATTATTTTATCATATTAATTTAAGCTATTAATATTAATTACTATATTAATATTAGTTATTATCTTATTATTTAAGTTATTAACATTAGCTATTATTTTATTATTTAAGTTATTAATATTAGTTCAACCTACCTTCATTAGTAATTCTGTAAGGAGGTGGAGTCACGGGGAATTGCTCTTTGGGTTCTTTAGGAACTAAAATAGAACACCAGCATGCTTTAAGTTAGTACAACGAGTTAGTTAAGAATTAGAACTACTGAGTTAGTCACAGGGCTTTATCAAACGAATATTGAGAATAGCCATAATAATGAAGTTCGTGCTATTCCATTTGTTAGAGAGAGCAGCTTAGTACTAACCTTTGACGGTCTTTTTGACACAACTGGTTTCACAGTCTGTTCTCTTTTCAAACCTGTTTCCGTTTCCTTCGCAACCTCCGTACACGAAAGACTTGCAGATGTTGTCCAAGTTGTCGTAGAACCACATTCGATAATAGCCGAGACACGGACCTGGCTCTTGAGGAAGGATACACACATCTGAAAGACAAGGCTTCATTCATAAACTGTTTTTGTCTCATTTTCCCAACGGGCTAGATATTTTGCTAATTTTCTGAAATTTGTCATGCTTTGATAATTTCTGACAGACACCACACAAAAATATTAACCCTGAGTTAGAGAAAATGGTGATTAAGGGATAGTCTTTGGAGAAAAAGCGGTGATAGATTCTTTGGTGAGAAAGTGGCGATAGAGTCTTTGGTGAGAAAGTGACGATAGAGTCTTTGGTGAGAAAGCGGTGATAGAGTCTTTGGTGAGAAAGTGGCGATAGAGTTTTTGCGGATTTTCTTAAACGACATGATTGCGTTATACTTGACATAAAATAAAAATATAATAATATAATAAAATAAACATATATGCAACCCCAGCGTGAAGAAATAAGTTGTCAAAGAGACATGTATCTACTATTTTAAATAAACCAAATTTAAGTCTAAAAAAATTATTAAGTCAAATTAAGTCTTAGAAACCTAATTAAATTCAATCTAAACCATTTTTGAGAATCAAATTTATTGCTTCTTTCTAGAAACCTTATCCTTAATTAAACTAAGTGTCGCCAAACTTCTTTGACATCAACTAGGTTTTTTTAACATATTTTATCAATAGCTTCTATTTTACTATTACATGATTGTAATAGAAGAAGGAAAAAAAAAGCTTCGGTATTTAGGTTTGTCTATTTTACAGTTACAGCCTTTATTGTTGTTTACTGTTATTATAGCGCTTATTGTATACACACACGTACGCACATCTATAGTGATAATATTATACGAGTATTAGTGTCAAAGGAATACAGTCTATGGAATCTGCGCTACTTTATTGGCCTTGTAACCATGATGATGATGATGATGATGATGATGATGATGATGATGATGATGTGATTAGGTAGGTCATGACCTCAGTCTTTTTTACAGATCTTATTTATTTTTTAACATTTCAGTTTTAATAGTTCTGTCATTCAAATTTGAGATAACCCACGTTGACTGAATTAAATATTGCTGTACAATGATGTATTATACTATCTTTCCAAGTTGATCCCTAACAAAGTTATTTTGATAAATAAGAGCCGATATCGACCATTTACTCAAGCACTAAGTAAAATTTTTTGTTTTACTAAAAAAATTCACAATGCTTTCATGTTATTCTTATTTTTATTTTATAAATACTAATCTTATTTTTAGTCCAGATCCGACTTCCATTCCTACTTGCAGATGGAAATGTCTTGGCAAAATCTGCCCTTATAATTCCTTCTAAGATTAAAATTAAATACCAAATTACACAGCGAAATGCCGACAGAAAAATAGCTATTACTCTCACAATAATAAGGTTAAAGCACTACCAAAATATGAAAATGAAACTTTTTGCTGGTGGCGTTAAAAAATACCAAAAATGTGGCAACTGCCCAAGCTGTATAGCTTACTCCTCATCATGTCTTTGATTGCCGAGATTTTACAGCATCCATACATTGTCTGGACCATCCCTCGGAAGAGGATTTATATTCCAAGCTGGCAATCAACATGACCAATATTATTCGGGAGCATCACGATATTTGTTTTTCTTGTACTCTTTTAGGGATACGACAGCAACAACAAGAATCTAATCTTCGAATTCTTTTCTGTTCTGTAAAATTCTAAATTCTAATCTGTAAAATCTAAAGGATTGTCTGAAAAAGTACAAAAAACTATTGCAGAAATTCCTTTATAAATAATTTTCATTCATTTTTTTTAATCATTTTTTTTTTCAAAATCTCTTTAATCTAAAAGAAAATTGGAAAATTGACAGAAAAATATATTTTTGGAAAGACTTTGAATGAAAGACCCCTGATCCTGACAAACAGTGAAGAAAATGAATGCTGGGAATAGTTTCGATGCAATAGTCTTACCATCGGAAGCTGCAGGAGCGGGAGTCGCAAGTTTCTCTTTCCTGCATATCTGGTAGCAGCTTTCCTTGGAGTTGAAGCGGTTGGCGTTGCCCTGGCAACCTGTGAAGGTGAACTCTAAGCAGTCTTCCTTTTCTTTGTCGTAATACCACTGCGTGAAAGACCCGTGACACGGTCCCTGCACCACAGCTAGACTGCATACATCTGAAAAAAGGGCAATACATCACAAGAAATTCAATTTGTAAGTCTTAAACTGCGGTTATTATTTGATACCAATGATCCCTTCTCCTCTTGGCGAATTGTCTTGAGAGGGTTTTTTTTTTTTGGGTGAAGAAGCAAGAGAGTTCTGCGACGAGTCGATTAGAAGTGGTTTTTTTTTTTTTTTTTTCTGCGAAGTGACTGAATAGAACAGAGTTTTTCTCCTGTTTTCAAAGTGAGACCCTTGTGGTTTCGTGAATTCCGCCGTGTGATAACTAAGGTATGCCGCAGACCAGGCGTTTAGATTCGTCGTAGATTCGAGAACTCTGAAAATCTCCTTCCTAGGAGTAAACTGCACTTGTATATCTAATTTATATCCATAATTTTCATCTTTTGTAAATAAAGTTCTGTATATTTATATATATATATATATATATATATATATATATATATATATATATATATATATATATATATATACATATATAAGGCTTGCAAATAAAATTTAAAGTGTCCTTATGAATTTAAGAGTGGCCCTCTTCTTGAAGCCGTTATAAGTCTAGTATAGGCCGAGACGTTACACTGGTTTATTACACTACTTTTTGGTGTCTAAGATGTTCCCCAGGATGTTACACTACTTACTGGTGTCTCAGTTTGCCCTACAATTCATTAAATCACGAAAAATGCAGGCGATCATTAACGATCGATATAAAATTTTATGGCTTATGACAATGAGAGATTACATCAATTTAAATAGCAATTTCTACAATATTAGATAACATAACCATCCCAATATTAGAGTGAACAAAACAAAAAGTTCTAATGCTTTCGTCAAAAAATTGGAAAAAAAAGTAGACTAACATCATTATTATTACTAGATTATAACATATAATGATAATAATTTGTACTAAATGTCAAGCAGTATTCTTTATTATTAGCAAATAATACTAAATAAGAAAAAAAAATGCAGCAATTTTTACTTATTTTTACCACATTGTGTCCTGAAATGTGTTATCACAGATAGAATCAAAATTTTATGTTTTAATTTAAAAATGGGTTGTTATGTTACATTGCAGTTATGGCATTAGAAAATATCCACATTCACAAATAAAGCAACAAATCATCAACAAGATATCAATTCTATTTAGATAATATAAAATTTATTTATAACTAGTTAGATAAACAACTAAATATAAAATAGGTTCCTACCTTGTGCCTGGAAACAAGAAGTTTCGCACTCCTTTCGGGTTTTGAACCTGTTCTGGTTACCCTTGCAACCCCCATAATAAAACTCTTTGCAAACGCCATCGCTGGAATCGTAGAACCAGTTAACTTCCACGCGGTTACAGGGTCCGGCGTCTTGACCCAGGAAGCAATATTCTAATAACAAAAATAATATAAAACATTAAAAAAATTGCTAAAAGGTCTAGGACTGCTTTTGTTTACGTTATATGTACTCCAAACATTGAAAATTATTATTGAAAACAATCTGCTTTGACTGAAAACTTCAAACCAATACGAATCAATATAATACTGAAATCCGAATTGATTCAAATTTACATATTTAACGTACAACTATCAAAAAAGTTATAGATTTTAATCTTTAAATCATATTTTTCTGAGAATAAAAAAATTTATTTTATAGTCTATTTCAGTTACTCTAAAAACATATATATATTTTTATTATATATAGAGAGAGATAGTTAGACAGATAGATCTATATATATATATATATACTTTATAGCATATTTAGTAAAATACTAAATTCTAATAGCTCCTATTATATTAATTATATTTGTTTTATTTTCCCCATTAGTGACCCATTAAACGAATGCTATAGGGCAACTAGCAAGAGGACAAGCCTTCGTCATTCATCAGTTGCTTGCGTTGCAGTCATTTTTTTAAACAAAAATTTTTTTTGTATAGCGATTGGGAATTTATATAAAAAAAAATATTTTTTATAGCGATTGGGAATAATGTCAAGGGGTTTTGCATTGACCTTCAATAACTAAAGCGACACTACTACCGCTACTACTACACCACACCACATCCTGGTGCCTAGAGCTGAGTTGCCCCTATATAGTCTGACTGGACTCCATGACGTTCTACAGTCATATAAGACCGGAACCTACAACTTAAAGTGGATTCCGAACTACTACAAACATCCACGACACCGCCGGGACTCGAAACCGAAACCTGTGGCACCGAGCACCAGAACACTAAACACTTGGCCCTTCAGGCCCCTCTCTAATGTTACACGTATGTAAGAGGCAATTTCCTTGAAACTCCTCCCGAAAACGCAACTCGACACAACTTCCTAAAGGACAAAGTCCGGCCTGATGGCCAATTGGCTAGCGATTTGGCCTTTGGTACCACATGCTTCAGATTCGAATCCTGGTGGTAGCATGGATGTTTGTGAATGTTTCGGAATCCACGTTAAATTGTACGTCCTGGTCTAATTAGCTGAAAATGTGCACAAAATGACCGTAGATCGACAAACCAAACCAAACTCTTCTTTTTCGATGTCGTATCATAACACTCACGGCGAGAGCACTCTCAGATCTGGATATAGAACGAATACGTGACTACAAAATGAACGGATCGATTCCAAATAGCTGAAAAATAGGTAAAAAGCAAGAAAGCGCACCTGTCTTGAAGTCGAGCTCGACGGGTTCCTCCGGGGTGGTCTGCTTTCCGCACCTCTTCTCGCACTCGACGAAGGAGGCGAAGTTGTTGTCGTTCCCGCCGCACCCCGAGAACATGAACCTGTGGCACTGGCCGTTCTCGTAGTCGAAAAACCAGCGCTCTCGGAATTCGGCGCAGGGGCCGATCTCCTGGGGAAGGCGGCAGAAGTCCTGCTCTGAAAAACACAATGAAAACGACTCCTGGTGAAAAATGGTGAGCAATAAAATAAATGATAAGGAATAAAAATAATGGCAGACGTTGGTAATCATGCTTTTCTGGTGGGGTTTCTTTCATACGTGCCCCTAATTTGCGGCGATTACCCCTAAAAATCTTCTCTAATCACGCATCTGAAAGCTATTTGTTTGCATAATTACAACAAGAGACAAACCAATGTATAAGAAAAATGTGTTGCCATCAAATATGCTTAACAATATTCGAACATAGCATTTCTTTTAGATTATCCTTATTTTTTTAAATTTAAACATTAAAGTTGTCTTTAAAATAGAAATGATTCCATATGCGTTAAAAGAATAGCAACTATGACAACTCCAAAAATTGACAGAAAAATTAATATTTGTTTAGAATATAAACTTTGTTAGTAATAAATGGCTTCCTTAGAATGATTTGCTACAGGTTAATTAAATATTTTAATTTTAGACTTTCTTAAAATAATTTTTATTTTTTTCTAAGCCTTTTGTCATCGGATGTTGTATAAACAAAGTTTTATTTCACTTTATACTGGAGAATGGAATTGAATCGGCAATTTTTACAAATCAGTACAAAATCAGATTTTAAGACGCATACGAACGGCGAACAAAAATGCAATTAAATAATTTTAGGTGAGAATGTTCATAGAAATTGCAATGTGAAACTTATTCTCTCTGGAAATGTATTGCTTATAAGTACCGTGAGTCTCGGTTGCTAAGCAGGATTTCTCACATTCGCGTCTGGACTCGAATCTGTTCGCATTGCCCCTACAACCACCATAGTAGAACTGCTCGCACCTCGTGTTCTCTTTGTTGAAATACCATTGGATTGACAAGTTATTGCAAGGGCCTTCGTCCTTCACCAAAGCACAAACGTCTACAGCAACTACAAAAAATAAAATATAAATAAATAAATAAATATATATATATATATATATATATATATATATATATATATATATATATATATATATATATATATATATACAGATTTTATTAATTATTATATATATATTCATATATATATAAATAATATAATATAAATATATGGTAATAATATATATGAATATAAAATAGATTTGATATAAAAAACTGAAATCTGTTCAGAAAATTTCAACTTAATCATGTGTGAGCATTCGAGAAGGGGCGAATAAACACAGAAATACGCAAACGTTTAATAATGCATAATATACATGACGCAATTGATTGGAATACTGCAAGAATGGCCAAATTCAATAGCCACATGAATATAGCACTGTTGAATAGATCTAGAACTTCATGAAGTATGAATTGTTCAAGAATCTCTAAAAAAATATGCAAAAGTAAGGTAAATGAAGAATGAAGTATTCCCAGTTCTACAAGAAACGTTGTCATATGCAATACTCAAAAGAATAGATCAAAGTTTAAAAAATCTAGACATAAATGAAGAATGAAGTATTCCCAATTCCACAAGAAACATTATCACATTCAATAGCCAAAAGAATATATCAATGTTTGAAAATTCTAGGCATAAATGAAACAATGAAGTATTCCAAATACAATAAGAAACACTATACAGCCCATTAAGTATTAATAAACATTATTTGTCTTGACAAAAAAAAAAGTTTGAAAAAAAAAATATAAATAGTATTAATGTTCAGTTGGAAGTTAGCATAGTTTTTTTTATTTTTCTACGGATTAATTTATCAGGAAAAAAAATGCGCTTTTGATAAGAATTAAATCATTTTCATTGAATAAAAACCATCTTCATATTATATTCAAATTTTAGAAAAAATAATAATAACATTTCAATTAAATATTAAAAACGCAAGGACCCTTTTTTGATTATTTTTACAAAAAAAAATCTAAATTCATTTCATTATTTATCAAGATTATTTATCAATCCTGCCCATTTTTAAATATGTTAAAAAGCTAGCTTAAATAAAAATAGGATTTTATCCTACACCTTGCTGATTTCTTGTAATGAGAGAGAGAAATCGTGTCATCATCTATTAGAATAGCATATAGATAGTCATAACAATTCATTGTAGAAAATGACCTTCAAAAAAACCGATTAGCATACCAGGAGGTTGCAAGTTGATGCATTTTTGCTCGCATGCTTCCTTGGTGACGAATCTGTTATTGTTGCCCAGGCAGCCGCCATAAGTGAAAGATTCGCAGCTTTCCGATCCCACGTCGTAGTACCACAGGGGAATCTTCTCATTGCAGGATCCCACCGTTTTGGGCAACAGACAAGCCTCTGAAAATGAAAATACATGTGAAGTATTCATTCATTCCTCCAAGGCATTTGACCGTGTATGAGTGAACTGCAACTAACATGCAAAACGGCGAAGATTTAATTTTGGCAAGAGGAGTATATTAAAGTCAATATTAAGAAAATGAATAGATTCGTTATATCTTGTGTCAGAATGTTCAAATCTACAAATGGAATCCTGATGACCGAGTGGCTAGCGCTCTGGCGCTCGGTGCCACAGATTTCGGATTCGAGTAACGGCGTTGCCATAGTTGTTTGTAGTGGCTCGGAATCCACTTTAAATCGTAGATCCTGGTCTAATACGATAGAAGAGCGTCGTGGGAGTAGTGTTACTTGCGTCCGTAGCATATATTCAAGTGGCACGTGCCGCCTGAGTAGTGCTAAATGAGTAATAGATGTGCAGCCCTTGCTGATGACATAAAGACTAACTGTCTTTGTATTGCTAGTTGCATTAGAACAACAACAAAAAATGGAATTTATTCCATATAATCTACCAAAAAGGGAGAAAATAGTTATTCTGTCTAACTTAGTCAGCATCGATGTAGTGTCCTTTTAATAGCGTGGTGCAGCTGATGGCATAAAGACTAACAGTTTCTGTATTGCCAGCTGCATTAGAACAACAACAACAAATGGAATTTTTTCCATATAAATGCATGGAATTTATGCAATACTGATCATGAGCCAACGCTAAGAAGCATGGAACGAAGAAATAATTACAGAAATGACAGAAAACTTTTACCAGGTCCATCAGGATTGACGCAGGTGTTTTCGCATTCGTCTGACGTCGCAAATTTGTTTCCGTTGCCGTCACAGCCTCCGTACCAGAACCTCGAGCAGCTCCCGTAGGAAATGTCGAAGTACCACAACACAGTGAAATTCCTGCAGGAACCAGAGTCTTTGGGAAGACTGCACACTTCTGCAAAGGGAACAAACTGTTTAGTTTGGACAAATAGAGATTGAACGAACAGTTTTTTTTTTTTTTAACATTTGGGAGGTTTTAAAGATAAGTGCTTTTGATTTATAAAACAAGCATATAGCAAATTCACTTATTTTAATGGCAAATTCTTAACCGAAGATGATCAATGAATCCAGCTTCCTCAGCATTACAATAAAGGAGTAGGATCAATTGAAGGATGAATGAAGCTCTTGGCTGCGGAGCACAATAAAGATGTATCAATCCATATTCAACCTAGCTGTGATTCATCTATAAAATATTCTTTGCTTTTATGTGTTCAAAAATTATGTTTTTTTGGTATATTTAATCGATGATAATTGAAAAAGGACACTTAACTGACTTATATAAATATCATGAAGAAATAAAATTTTAAGCATACATGAGGTTTTTTATTTTATTTCTTACTGTTATTATTGCATTGTAATCCCAGAAATGATGTATGCCAAATAAAATAAATTCTAATAAATTAAAATTCTTCAGATCTTACCAGTTGGAACTTTAGGTTTGGGTTGTTGTACATCTGGACATCCTTCATATTTAGGTCCTTTCGCTGCCGTGTATCCATCAGCACAGCAGCCATAACGCATTGTATCACAAGGACAACCATATAGATTCGGACCCTGAGCTATTGTTCTGCCGTCCAAGCAACAACCGAAACGAGTAGAATCGCAAGGACAACCTTCGTAATTCGGACCTCTTGCAACTGTCCTTCCATCCAAGCAGCAACCATATAACTGAGCATTGCAAGGACATTCGCGCAAGTCAGAGGATCTAGCTGGTGTATAGCCATTAGGACAACAACCATATGGCAGGGTATCGCAAGGACATCCAGATAAATCTGCGCTTGTGGCAGCTGTTTTCCCGTCAGGACAACAGCCATATCTTGTTGAATCACAGCCACAGCCATCTCCGTTTTCATTGACTATCGGTGTCCTGCCATCAGGACAACATCCAAATTGCATAAGCTGGCAGACACAACCTTCAAAGTTCGGACCAGTTGCAGGTGTCAGCTTATCCTGGCAACATCCGTAGCGGAAATGTTCGCATTTACATCCTTGGAAACTAGAAAACAGAATAAAAAAATAATTAAAGATTATTTAAAATACTATGCTTAAAGATAAATAAGACCATCATGAAGTATTGCGTATGTAACAGACGATCTTTGCAATTTCAGGCTTAATTGCAAATATTGTTAATAATTCTCACTATCCTTGTTGAACCTTATGTATAGCGAATATTTTGTTTGTTGCCAAAATCTGTGACCATAATAGGATTCATATTTAACCTGGCATTTGGTCACCTTTATCTTGTCCCCTTTGACAAATTTTGTCTGGCAATGATAGCCCAATGACTTTACGATTATGATGTCTCGAAGTCATAGTGAGGAAACGACTGTTCTACATTTTTTTTTTATCTCATTACCACAGTGAAGCCTGTAAAGTTTTTTTAATACAGGTCGTTTTATGTTATTTTACTCATTCCGATTATAATACCACTATTTTTCACATTTAAATTTTATTAAACATCTTCTATTTAAGATGCAGAAATTGTTTAGAAGCTAACGGCTGCTGCTCAGCCACGGAGCTTCCCCAAAATTCAAATCATCATCATGCTGAAAATGTTTTCAGATTAGACGTTTCTTTTAAGAAGAGTTATTGCTATTTTTGTGCATTTACTATATAGTAAACAATCAATTTAGTTTAAATAAAAATGATTAAATATTTATTAATTATTATATAATTATTATATATTAATAATTATTATTAAACATTTATTAATAATTATTTATTAATTATAATAAGCCAATAAAATTAACACAAGGGAATCAATGACAAAGTATTCAAAATTCATATAAATTGATTTCTAACAAAACTTCAAAATTATATTATTCTATTCACTTAAAATAAATTGTTTAAACTTAATTTTAGTGCCTCAACTACGGAATGCTTCAGATATACCATATTTATTTTTAATAAACCTTTTATTATCATTTAAAATTTAAAATTTAAATTTAAAAAATTAAATCAACCATTAAAAAATTTAAAAAATAATATTTACTTGAATCCTTGAGCTGGTGTGATATCATCCGGACAACATCCATATGGATAAGTCTGGCATCCGCATCCGAGGTATGTAGGACCTAAGGCGGCAGTCTTATTATCGGGACAGCAGCCGAATCTCATACCGAAACAGCAACCTTCTAATTTGTTTCCCAGTGCCACAGTAATTTCATCTGGGCAACATCCATAGGTAGTGTTGGCACATGCAGGAGCAGCTGCCGTAGTTGTTAGTGGCTCTGGTAGCTCCGATGTAACTTCAATTACATTGCATCCTTCAAGGTTTGGACCTGATGCAAAAGTGGCGTTGTCTTCGCAACATCCAAATTCACTTGCAGTGCAATCTGTGGTATTCTCACAGCCTTCAAACTCTGCTCCAATAGCAGCAGTTTTGTTGTCTGGGCAACAGCCATAAGTGGTATTATTACAATCAACTGGTATATCGCAACCCTCGTATTCTGGACCAGTGGCCATTGTCTCGTTATCAGGACAGCATCCATAAGTGGTATTATCGCAATCAACTGGTATATCGCAACCCTCGTATTCTGGACCAGTTGCGATTGTCTTATTATCAGGACAGCAGCCATGAGTGGCATTGTCGCAATCAATTGGTATATCGCAACCCTCGAAATCTGCACCAGTGGCAATGGTTTTGTTATCAGGACAGCAGCCAAAAGTGGTATTGGAACAGTCTTCTGGAAAGCAACCTTCATTGTCTGGACCAGTAGCTGAGGTAGCATTGTCAGGACAACAACCAAAAGTTGAATTGGAACAATCTTCTGGAAAGCAACCTTCATTTTCTGGACCAGTAGCTGAAGTAACATTGTCAAGACAACAACCAAAAGTTGAATTGGAGCAATCTTCTGGAAAGCAACCTTCATTTTCTGAACCAGTAGCTGAAGTAACATTGTCGGGACAACAACCAAAAGTTGAATTGGAGCAGTCTTCTGGAAAGCAACCTTCCCCTTCGAATCCTTTAGCGAATGTAACGTTATCTGGACAGCATCCAAATAAGGATTCTTCACACGATGTTACCAACTCTTCGCTTCCACTACCTTCTTCAAAAGGGCAACCGTATTTTAATGGACCTAAAAATCAAATGGTTTTTAATTTTTATGATTGATTTCACTTGATTCAGAGAAAACTACTTCTAAATGGACATTTTTTACATCATGCACTTTCATTAGGAAGCAATATTTATTTGATAATGTGATAATATTTATATGATAATCTAAATATGCCTATTTATAAGATAGAGATATTTATATACATATTTTAGAAGGAAATATTTAATTTGAAAAAAATTTCTGAAATAATAGTTAACTTTCTAAATTTGAAAATCACGATTTCACGATTATTAGTCAGAGCAATACAATCAGAAAATTTGATAAAAATCCTGAAGTTATTTTTAATTTAAATAATATCCAAAATAAGTTAAAATAATAAAACTTGTTTCTTGCTCTATGATATACAATCATTCATCATGAATGTTCTTTCAAAGTACAGAAAAAAGTAGGTTCCTCTCTTTATGACATGATCCTAAGCTTACGAATGCAATATGAATTAATTTTATATTTTAAATAGCAGGATTTGAAAATATTAAAAAACATTTTTGTGATTAATAAAAAGAGATACTTTCTAGATTTATAAAGATTAATAATTAATAAGAAAGTATAATTGAAAAAAGGACATCTTCAATTGACATTGAAGCAAATATAACATGATAGTATACGATATAAAATACATATGGGGCATTTTATAATTTTAAGAGATTTTAATTTTTTAAAACATTTAAGAGCTTTGAATCCAAATTAAATTACACATTGCATGTTATAATTAATTTGTACCATCAGACGACTGTCGTGTCAATATGAGCAATATATATACTAATATAAATATTTTTTTTAATAAGACAAAATTTTATATAATTAATGTATGATTCATATGTTATGTTACATTCTATGTGCGTCCTTAGGAGGGGGTGGAGTTACATTTTTATTTAAAATATTTGTTATTTAAAGTCATGAAAATGTGTTTGTGAATTATTTCATGTGAGTTTGTTTTCCTTTTACAACTCATATAAGTCTTTGAAGGCATGTGAACTTGTAGATTTAATTTGTGGTATGGGATATCGTGGAATTCATAATGGTTAATGTGTGTGTTGGGCAATCGGTGTAGCTAGTTGTTTCTAGGATTTGGTTATTGTTTAATTAAGGTTTAAAGTTGAGAGCAACACCATACTACATTAAAATACTTTCCTTAGTATAAATGTAAATGAATTGAAATTTAAAAAAAATCTTATCAATCATCTTTAATAAAAAAAAAAATAAATAAATAAATAAATAATAATAATAAATATAACAATAACAATAATAATAATAAATATAACAATAAATAATAATAATAGAAAGAAGTCTTTCCATCTTATTGATATTTAGGACAACAAAAATTACCTTGGGCGTAGGTTACATCATCATCACAGCAGCCAAAGGCACTTGTTTTGCAGTCAGTTGAATTTCCTTCGCATCCCTCTTGGTCTGCTCCAGTTGCGGGAGTGAGACCATCGGGACAACAACCGAATTCCTGCGAATAACAGTCCTCCCCCGAAGATTCGATGTCCACAGGAAAAGCTGATGTCGCATTTTCACAGCCTTCGCGCTCAGGACCTGTGGCAGCCTTTACACCATCAGGACAACATCCAAAAGTGGTATTCTCGCACGGCGTCTCGTCACAGCCTTCCAAGTTTTCGCCGGTTGCGGCACTCAGACCATCCGGACAACAACCGAAAGTCGAGTTGGTGCAATTTGAGGTTGTTTCGTCGCATCCAGCAAAGTCCGGACCGGACGCTGCGGTTATGCCATCTGAACAACAGCCGTGTTGCGTCGAGTCGCACGATATAAGCGGTGGGCAGCCTTTTCTATTTAATAAATGGAGAACATAAAATCATATTCATGAATCATGAATCATATTACAATATATTCATGAATCGGAAATTATATTACAATATATTCATGAATCGTGAATCATATTACAATATATTCATGAATCATATTACATTATATTCATGAATCGGGAATCATGATACAATAAATTCATGAATCGTGAATCATATTACAATATATTCATGAATCGGGAATCCTATTACAATATATTCATGAATCAGGAATCATATTGTTACGAAACTACATGTAAACCTGTATATATTTTAATTAGTTAGTAAATACATATATATTTTAGTATTTAAATTGTTTAATTTATTGTATAAAAAAATACTAACAAGAATTCTTTTGACGGAAAAAAATTACATAATACTTAAAACAAAATACTTCTCAATGTTAAACAATAAATTAGGCTGTTAATAAATGATGCACAGTTGTACTATAGAAAGTATTTAATTTTATGTTATTCTTTTCATTATTATTGTATTTTTAATACTATGTCAATAAACAGTGTTAAAAAAATTGATTGTATCCATTATGAATGATAAATTATACATATATTTGTACATATATATGCAAATGTACCACAAAGCAAAAACAAAAAAAAAAGTAAAAGAAAAAACATGTAAAATTACTCTGATATTTACCACATTAAAAAAAATATGGTAAAATTGAATTCACGCGGAGGTAAAATTTTTTTCCTTCTTTTTATCTAGCCCTATTTACGAGACGCGAGACAATGTACCTTTCTAGTTCCAGGTGTAGGAGTAGGTTTTTGGTTTGTCGCTCTACGGTCATCTTGTGCACACTTTAGGCTAAACAGACCTGGACCTACAGTTTAAAGTTGTAGGAGGAGGAGATTTTTGGTTTGGTTTGTCGCTCTATGGTGGTCATTTTGTGCACACTTTGAGCTTATTAGACTGGGGCATAAAGTTTAATTTGGATTCCGAACCACCAAAACACCTCCATGCCATTACCAGGATTAGAACCCGAAGCTTGTGATGCCAAAGGCCATAACGCTAGCCAATTGGGTATCAGGTAGCAGGAGGAGAAACAGGTTATCTAGACACCTCTCAAAACGTTTGTGTTTGTTTGTTGCTGTTTGTGACTAATTCTCAGTGTCCTGCAGTGCAGGACGGACAACCCATGAGTAATCTACTCATGGATGGAGGGAAAGGGGGCAGCATCTGTCGTGATGGAGCACCCGTAGGTAGAAGTCTGACTTGGTTCCGCGAACTACTACCAATATCCATGGCACCGCTGGGACTCGAATCCGAAACCTGTGGCGCCGAGCGCTAGACAGTCGGCCATTGAGGCCCTCTCAAAACGTTTCCACAGATCTACGTTCTAATTAGTGAAAATCTGTTTGTTTCAGCATATTGTGGTTTGTCCTCCAAAAAATGTCCAGTTTTCTCACACCTGAGAACGCTATCGAACATCATTTGGTATATTGAAGATTCTTTCAAGTAGGACTTGAGCAGACTGGTTGTAGCTTTAAAGCTGAATTCTCATCAGAAAGAAAGTCTATCGGAAAATCTATACTCCTGCCACACTGTCTCACGCATTGTTACTTTAAACTTCATAAAACATCTTGACGACAGATTTCCGCAGAATGACGGAAAGATGATTTTTCTACCAACAGGAGACATTCGTAGGATGTAATTTTTGGCGTAAACTGCATCAGCAAAAAAATGATTATTTACTCTTTCCACTCAAATCTTCATTTATCGGCGAGAATGTACCTTAACAACACCTCGCCTGAAAAATATTATCATTAATACGAAAGTTGTATGTGATGATCGCATGAACATGTTTTAGTGTACGCTAACTGAAAGCAGACACTACAAGTGGTTTGGTTTGACGCTCTACGGTCATTTTGTGCACACTTTGGGCTAAATAAGCCGGGACCTACAGTCTACAGTGGATTCCGAACCACTAACAAACATCCATGTCCCCGCCAGGATTCGAACCTGAAGCCTGTGGTACCAAAGGCCACTGCGCTAGCCAATCGACCATCAGGCCGCACACTACAAGTGAGCAGGTTCAACTGAATTATCAGCAAGATAATTCAGTTGAACGAGAGATCTTCCAATCACCACCACCGTCCAAATCCTGGCTTCCAATTGGTTGCAGAGTCACCTTTTATGTGTGAGATATGGGATGAAATTCGACCAATCACAGTGGAAAAAAAAGAATAGATCGTTGAAGAAGAACCTAGATGATTCATGAAAGGTACAGACACTCATTAAGCCATTTCAAAGATATGTTTGCTGTAAACAGAGTCATTCCTGACGCTGATTTTTAAAAGTTTGATGTTGATTTTTGATGAATTAATGTTTTGATAAGCAGTTGGAACAAATACTTGGTAAGACATGGTAATTATGTTACAAAAGTAATGATGTACTATTATTAATAGGTATTCGTATATCTTCCTGTGAAATAAAGTTTGTCTTTACTGAGTCTAAAATTTGGTTTTATATCTATATGAGATACTTTATCTTATATGAGATATATATCTTTTATCAGAGATACTTAAATTAATCTTTTTCCGACTGGTTGTTCAAAAAAAAATTATTAGGTTTTATATCTACGTGAGGTTTGGTTTGTCGCACTACGGTCATTTTTTGCACACGAAGGTTAAATATACCGGAACCTACATTTTAACGTAGATTCCGAACCACTCACAAACATCCATTCCCCCACCAGGTGCCGAACCTGAAGATTGTGGTACCAAATTGTCTTAGAGAAGACTTAATACCCTTTTAAAATTTGCTTTCGTCTATAAAGCTGTTTATTAAACTTTGTAGATAAAACTTTTGTTTAAAATGCACAAATTTTGGTTCATGATCTCAATGCACAAATTTCTTACTTGAAAGGTCCCAGTGCAAGAGTGAAGTTATCGGCGCAGCATCCGTATTCAGCTTCTTCGCACGTTTCATTGTTGCTTAAGATATTCATTTTTGGACATCCTTCGTCGTTCAAGCCGGCTGGAGTGATTCCATCAGGACAACAACCGTACTTTGTGTCCTTGCATCCCCCGAGAGTCATTATCTCGTCTGGTGTGTCATGAAAAGAACAAAAAACATGTATACAAACAGTTTCTTTGTACTACTGTGCCCAAAAAGTAAGACCAAATTTTTTTTTAAATCTCTTTATTTATTCTTCCAAATTTATTTATTCTTTAAATTGAAGAAAATTCAGAAATCTGTTAAGAAAGAATGCTGAAATGTACCTTCATCACATGGTGTCATATTGCATGACTCAGTAGCATAGGGTTCTTCTTCTGGAACACATTGATCCGGATCTACAACGTCATTTTCATGGAAGCACAGAACTTTCCTTGTTCTATCACCACCTCCACAAGGCACGGAGCACTAAAAAAAAGGTAGATCGAATTTCAAAAATGAATCCTGCAACTGAATTTCAGTACTGTTTAGTAATTTTCTTCAACCTACTCTGTTCCAAGGTCCAGTGAACCAGACGCCTGCACAAGACTCCGCGCTGCAGTTGCGGATATTGTCGTACTTTTTTTCTACGTCACATTTGTCATCATCTATTTTGATGACGGATTCATTCTCCCATGTTCCACAAAAGACCACTCTGCTTTGGACACCGACGCCACACTTCACAGAGCACTGCAAAAAAGTTGAGATTGATTGGATGCAAGAATATTGCATGAAACGCAATGCGAATATTTGAAACATAAATGTTGCATGAAACACAATGTGAATATATGAAATATGAATGTTGCATGAAACAAAATGTGTGCATTTAAAACAATGTTGCATGAAACACAATGTTGAGTATTTGAACAATCACTAAAGGCATTGACAATAACACAAAAAAAGAATACAGTTAAGAACAGTAGGGCACATGATGAGGTGCTCTCCAGTCATGGGCAAGCCATGGTCTCAAAGTACACAGATATCTGTAGCAGCTAGTCTTATTCTATACAGGGGAATAGGACTAGCAAGTCCTATTCACCTGTATAGAATAGGACTAACTAGTACGCAGATATCTGTCACCTGTATAGAATAGGACTAACGTCTGTAAGTAGTCATGGCTTGTGCCAAGTCTGAAATAGGCCACGTAGACCGATCAAGGCAAGGAACTGGGAATTCTAGTTGACTTATTCAACAGGCAATTCCCCTTTTTCTGAGAAGCCTTCTCTCTATAAGGTTGAAACGGTTGGATTTAATAGAGAAAGATATATATCGCCTTATATGACCCGAAGGCAAAGGAAGAACAGATTGCATCCTTTGTGATTCATTCTTGGCCAACCTATCAGACTGCTCATTTCCATATGTCCAGCAATGGCTTGGAATTCACTGCAGAGCAATGAATTTCCAGGTGTTCAACAGCCTATCTATCTTTACTATGCAGCTTCTAGAAATCTCATATTCATAGTTATTGGGAGCTGTCAAGGTCTCAATTGCCGCCGCGGAATCAACAAAAAAAGATGATATTTTCTTTTTCACACTGCTCTATTTTGTCTAAAGCCAAAGAAATGGTGGCTATTATAGAGTCATATATGAAGATAATGAATTACCGTTACAACAATTTATGGAAAATTCCCTACCTCTGACCATTCTGTCGTGTGCCACATTGCTTCACACATTGTAGATTTCGAACATGGTTGTGTGAGTTCAGGCATTTTGGTAGCATCGCAGGCATCATCGGGAAACACAATTCCATCTTCATTTGCGCAATGAGCTTCGCGGGATTGTATGGGTGAACTACAAGAATCATCACACTACAAAAGCATACAAATCATGATCATTAAAAAATATTAAAAAAAAAAAAAAAAAGAATTTGGAAAATTAAAGAAATTAATCACATCATCAAAGAAATTATGTATATATGCCTGAAATATCTTCAGATTCTTACAAACTTCGGACTCAATTGATTTCACTTGCTAAGAAAACCGAACAAACCTTCTTTGACTGAAACGGCCATCTTGCTCTGCGGTCATCTTGTGCATACGAGGGTTAAACAGACCGGAACCTACAGTTTAAAGTGGATTCTGCACCACTAACAAACAACCTTACATCATGTAAGCGACTAATGCAGCGTTGAACTAAGAAATACCCGGGTGAAAGGGCTGGTATAATTCAGTCATAATGTGGTTCCATAATCTCCTAGAGGATATCTAAGGATTCGCATTATTTTTTTCCTTTTAGAATCCAACGGAATGGTTTTCCAACCTACAGATTTATTGCACTCATACTCATCCTAGATATGGCAGATTTTGGTTTTGCCACTGCTGTTGTGTTTTTAACTGAACTGTCTCTCTATGTCAGTTTTGAAACGAAATCTCTATCATTCAGTTCTTACTAGCGAACTAAATACAAAATTAAAATATTGTAACAAAAAATTAATACGGGGCTCGTTTGAATATATATAGGATTTTTCAATGAAATAAAAAATTCTAATTTAAAAAAAGACATAGTTTGATTGAAACTCTCACCATCAACATAAGCTTCAATATCTTTAAAGATAGTTAAAGATACTGAAATCAGTTAGTAATAAATCAGAGCAATAAATATTGACAACGACTGCACCTGGGTGACGATTCAACAATCTCCCAATTTCACCACCACTACTACAACACACCACATTACACCACATCATTGTGCAGAAAGCTGAATTTCCCTTTTACAGTTTGGGAATGATGTGGGTAAGAGATGTCTGACAGGGTTCCGTGACTCTCTTGCAGTCATATGAGACCGGAACCAAAGGCTCAAAGTGGATTCTGAACCATTACAAACATCCATGGCACGACCTGAACTCGAACCCGAAACATATGAAACAGAGTGCCACAGTGCTAGACACTCGGCCATTCATGCACCGCCAATTTGACCACGAAAAGGCAAGAACTTAATTAACTTCTGGACCACAAATACTAAAATTTTGATTAAGGCTATCTATATCTTCCGGAATTTATTCCTGCCAAGCATATGACTACATGATCAGCAAATTCCCACAAAAAAAAAATATTTTCAACGTTGTAAAACGTCTCTAAAACTTGTCTGCACTTTTAGTCTTTTCCCTTACACAGTATAAAAAAAAATACAAAATACATTCTGCAATTTAAATAAATAATTATAAAATCTACTCATTAATTAAAACATATATATATAACTGATCATAAGGATTTCGTAACAGAATTTAAGTTCCAAGCTGATTTGCAAATTAAACGAATATGTGAAAAAAACAACGATAATCTATTAGGATGATTAGGAAGTGGGCGGTGCCTTACCGAGCTCCAGTCTGAAACAATCCACTCGACTCCCTCGCAGGGCCCCAGGTTGCAGGTCTCGAACTCGCTGGGTTTCTTCTCCACGTCGCACTCAGAGTCGTCCAGTGTCTCCTCGTCTGACTTGCACTCAACTACCCTCGTCTTGTTGGCAGGACCACAGGTGCGATCGCACTAAACAAATCATATATATATATATATATATATACAAACATATATACATACATACATATATATACACATACGTACATACTTATATACATTCCTACTATTAGTTCACACTCTCCCTATATATATATCTTGTTCAAATTTTCAATCGTTCATAAAATACTTTTTATTCATCCACTTGAGTTCAAATACATTTTTTTGAAACTTTTTATTAAATTTAATTAATTAATTTTAGTTTTTAGTTGCATGTATCTACCAATAGATGGCCCCAGATGTAAGAAGAAAATTTCAACTTTATTTATAAAGGATTTTCTGCAATATAGTGAAAAAAAAGTAGGAATTGACTTTTAAATTTTTTTTTTTATATATTACTTGTTCTTGTTATCCGCAGTTTTCTGGTGGTGTGAGAAGTATTGATCAATCTATTCAGTGGTTGATTGAATCTTCATTTATTTAAAAGTAATATTTACAAAGATATACGGGGCTGGTGGTAACAGTTCATCTGGAATACAACAGCTCATCTCAAAAGCAAAAGCCCAACTAGAAGACAATAGATCATCTTGGAATACAACAGCTCGTCTCCAAGGCAACAGCGCAACTGTGAATCGGTTCCAACCGATTTTTATAAAACTAAAACGTGACGCTGGGTGGCGATGCTAAAGCATACAAATTCCAGCAATATCCTCAAGGAGTTATTATAAATTTTCCTACGAAGATGCGATTTGTGAAAAGTTAAGAAAGATTAAAATTGAAAGTTCTTTCTCTTGTAATAGTGATAGTAATCTCTAATACTAATAGTGACCTCTTTCGATATCTTGTTACAGCATTACCACTGAAATGTACACGAAAAAGAATCCACTACAATAAATAGGTGAACTGTAAAATAATTTTTGAATAACGTAGCAATGAATATTTTTATATGACAGCTTATCTAATATAATGCTAAAGAAGGGCATAGTAATATAACATAAATTACTAAAATAGGGCATATATATTATGATACTACTACTCTGTATGTATCTGCTACTTTAAAAAAAATTCATTGGTAAGATTTCAGTGAGTTCATTTTACTTCTGAAAGATGGCACTGAATGTCCTACATTCTCTTAATTTTATACAAATCAAATGGAGTGCAATGTAGACCTACCTCCTGGTGGTGCACCCTGGGCAACGTTTTATAAGGCTTATGTGGTCTATAGTTTAAGACATGATCATCCTGTTCACCTACTTATATTGTAGTGGAATACTGCTGGCTTCTCTCAATTAAAAAGAACTGATCTAATGAACATCTACATCGCATTGGGATTTTCGACCTACCAAACTGTCCTGTATGTGATTTGGCAGAACTACTGAACCGAGCTCATCTCCATCGTTGCATAGCACTTCATGACGAATCCGAGACAGCGGGATACTGGCAAGCTAGAGAACTCTTGAGGTCATATTTGTTGAACTCTTTTGTGTGCATTTTCTTTTATTTTTTTTTTTTTTTATTCTGTATTTCCCCCCTTTTTGTATTGCTTTGCCATTGGAAAAAAAAATACATAAATCATATTCAAGCCGTGTATTCGTGATGTAGAGAAATATCCAGAGTTAGCCTTAAGAGAATGTTTGTTTTTTTTAAGTCTCGAAAAACATTACACACCTGTAATACTTTCCAGAATTTTACATCAACTATAATCATTCACCAAGGATAAAAAAGAATTCTAAATTTAGTTTTTAATAAATGAAGTAGTTAAAAAATATCTAAACACATTGAATACAGTCGAACCTCAATAAGTCGAAAATCTCCAAAACTCGAAAATTTTTTTTGTTCCCTTCCCTTCAAGCCCCAAAACCTCCATGACTCGAAATTTTAACCCTCTATAAGTCGAAATAATGAGTCAATCCCCACAAGCCATTTTGGTATATATTTTCCCGCCGTTACTCGAAAAACAATTGGGCCTCTATATCTCGAACATTAGCAATGTTTGTTTTTACAATCTTTTTTACAACTCGATCATTTACAACTAATTACCTCTATAACTCGAAGAAAAATAAGTTACCGACTTTAAGGATTTGCCCACAATGCACGTCATTGTTTCTTAGAAAACAATGTATGAGTATATAGTAAATAGAATAACCAATTCTAGGAAATAGCAACTCGGAAGAAAAACAATTTTCTGCTCTTTATAGATAATGCTATAGATAGAGAACGATCGGATTGTCTAAAGCAAAAAAATAAAAATAATAATAATAACTGACTTTTTTAATACATAATATTTTAATTTTAAGGTTATTTCGGAGTTATTTTGATTTTTTATTGTAGTACATAATATACCTCTGTAACTTTATTACCACTGCAACTTGAATTTTTATTTATTTTACCTCTCTTAACACAAAATAAGTCAGAAAGAACTTTATCCTCTACAAGTCGAATATTTCCTTACAAAATCCGCGTTAGTCGAAACCCTCCATAAGTCGAAAATTCTATAACTCGAATTATTTGGCGTATCCTTGAAGTTCGACTTACAGAGGTTCTACTGTATATGTAAGAAAGAATTTTCTCCTTAAAACCCATAAAAACAGATGTAAATTAGTAGATTTTATGGAAGATCTTTGATTATAGATTTGTACTAAGTATTTTTTCGATCAAGAGTTGTTTCCCACCTCTGACCAATCTCCTTCGACCCATGTCGGACAAGGCGTGTCCACATTGCAGACTCTCATGAAGATGGGTTTTTCCTCTTCGCACATCTCGTCCGGAACCAAGACTGTACTGCCGTCCTTAGACTGATGACAATACACCACACGATACTGCGTACCATCCCCGCACGAGCGACTGCATGAGCTCCACTCGCCGATCTGCCACCTGAAAATGGAAGATCAAATAGGTTTTTGTATTTACATCCCAAAATATAATAATGTGTTTCAAAATTTATGCACAACGGAGGTTAAATTTGACGTTGTAAGTATGTTTGGTTACGTCTTGCTTTGCATAAAGGTTTCTGTAGTAGTGGTTGAATTTCAGTTGCTGGCATTAGAAAATAATAAAATAAAAAAGAACTTTAATTTTAATATTAATTTGTGTTGTCCATTGCATTTTTTTTCATTAATTTGATATGGTATTCGGTGAAGTTCATTGATATGGTATTACGTGAAAATTAACGAGTGGATAATATGTGAGTGAGATGGTATGAAATCTTACTAGCAAGCTGAGTAAATGAAATATCCTTAGAATGTTTTTTGTTATTAATTGGATAAATTAAGTAGTCATATTAAGGACACAGTTCAGTAAAATGTGAGCAATAATTTTTTTTCATTCGTTTTAAAAACTACGACCCATATTTTCTTTGGCGATATGGTTCATCGAGTACAGGATTCCAGATTTTTATCATAATCAGAATCAAATCCTAAAAACGGAATGGCGCTCAGTGAGACATAATGCTTGAAAAATCAGCAGGAAGTCTAAAGACAAAATTTGTCCCAGAACACTCTCTCTTCTTTACCCAAAATCTCCTTTTAAGATAATTCGTCAAGGGAGGGGGGGTCAACTTCCCTCACTTCTCAGTGGAGTAGGCAGTTCTCAGCTTGTGGTCTATCACCCATCACTAGCAATGGAACAACTGGAACGATCGATGGAACAACTCATAGTATCATACTCAACTCATCATATTCAATCTAGTTCGACCTGTGAAGGTCACACAGACATTCGCTAAATTGCTGATTATACATGATACGAACTAACTATTATACTTTTAACTTTACTTTTTAATACACTTTAACTATTATATTTTTTTCTTTCAAAACAGAAATATGCCAGTATGTCTTACTAGTGCATTTAACAGGTAATCGATTTCTCCATTTCTGTCATCAAATCGAATGTTTACAATTTCACTTGATTCGTTGTAGGACTATACGTACAAAATGAACAAAATAGTCCCGGTCAATTCCATAACCAGAAGAGTTGCCGAATTTGACGTCTCGAATCTCATATAAGAAGTTTGTCTTCATCGAGAAAAAGTTTCGTGCGGCTAATGTAGAAAATTTTTAAGTGATTAATATGACACACTTACCTAGATGGACAAGGTTCTGTATTGCAAGAGGCATTCACAGATGGTTTAACAAGAGGGTCGCACAGTCCTTCATCAGCCACATCTCGATCACTCTTACGTATGCAACGCACAGGCCTGTACTGGACACCTTGAAAACATGGTAATCATTGAATCTGTTAACTATTTAAATCTGTGCAAACAAGTACAGAAAACATTCAGTTACATCCTTTTTTGAAAATTTGGGAATCGTGACTTGGAGTTTAGCTGATTTTTAAGCCTAAGAATATTATAAATAGTTGAGAATAATAACAAAATAATTATTTTTTATCACAGCAGATATTGGCCTTAGATCTCTGCTGGTTTGTGGACAACTTTACTCAAATGTAGTTACATTCTGTGGAAAAAGTATAGGCGTAATAGTGTATCTGTGTAAAATTATTTAAAACACGTGCGTAAAAGACATCTCTACAATTTTATTTTTTTCTGTAAGTTGGTAACACTATACTGGGTACCATGTGACATTTGAGATGTGTGCTGACAGCAGCTGTTTTTGCAATCAAACCTTTTTAATGCTTTGTGATTTTTACAATGGAAAAATTTGTTAAGCCAAAGAGTTGCCTTACACTTTGTGATTCAAACGAAATTTTTGTGTTCCGAATAGTTGAAAACGTTACAGAAGATTTACGGTGAATCGTGTTTGTCAAGAACACAAGCACAATGATATAAAGCATTCAAAAGCCGAGAAGTGGTAGTTGAGTTGTCTCGTTCTGGTCGATCTTCAACTGCTACGATTCACGAAAACATCGTCAAACTCGAGAAGTTAGTGGTGATTCTTAGAGAGTTGGCTCAAGAGATGAACTTATAAGTACATTCTTAACATTACGATTGATATTTTGAGCATGAAACGCGTGGCCGCACGACTAGTTCCAAAAGAGCTCAGTTCTGTCTAAAAAAAAGTCTAGTAAGCAAGTCACTGAAGACATGATTTCGCGGGCTTCTATGGACTCCATATTTATGAAACCAATAATAGGTGCCAAGACATGGATTTACGAGTACGACGCACATACTTGCCAATAGTCTTCGGAATGGTGCTTCGAAAATGAGCCTAATCTCAAAAAATTCAAAGTTGCTAGAAAGTCAAGGTCGTGTTGACAATGTTTTATCAACTTCCGAGATGCACTCTCAATTACTTCCAGAATGACAGACGCTGAATTAGGAATATTATTTAAGCGTCATGAAACGTTTGAACAACAATATCCAACAAAAGCGACCAAATTTATGGAAGGACAATTTGTGGATTTTACATCACGATAATGCACCATTGCAAAAAAAAAAAAAATCACTGTACAAGAGTTTTTTGCCTAAAACCTAGCACATGTCATTGATCAAGCACTCTACGCACTTGATATGGTACCATGTGAGTTTTTCTTGTTCCTCAAAGTTAAAATTGCCATTTCTGGGAAGGAGTTTTGACTCGTTTGAGGCCAAACAAGAAAATTATCCACAGATAACTGAAGCCGATACCTCAATCAGCCTTTGGAAATCTATGAGGATTGGAGTAATCACTGTCATAGTTTTATTACACTCGATGGTGCCTACTTTGAAGACAACAAATAAATTCATTTTTTTGTGTTTCATTCAGCAATTCCTATTCTTTTTTTTTATGAAGAATGTGAGTTAATATCAGAGATTAATACATCATTAATTTATATATAGATTAGTCAGGGAGGCCCGATGGCTGAGTGACCGGCAGTCTGGCTGTTGCGCCACTGATGATGAGGATGGATGAGTCAGTGATTGTTTCATTAGAAGAATCTATTGCAAATTAATAAATCCTTGAACATAAATTCTTTATTTTATGTTACTGAATACGATAAAATGCACGAATCAATGCAACTTTCCTCCATTTCGTAAACAGTACAATAGCAAAGATATAAATGAGTGCTCATTACCTCCGCCACAAGTTTGAGTACACTCTTCGAAATCTCCATGAGTCCACGAATATGAATCTGGCCCTGGGACTTTGGTAGTAATTGGAACTGAGTACTCGTAACTTATACCACGATTCTTTTCTTGAAAGAGTAACTGGAAAAAAAAATCAATGAGAACCGTTAAAACTTAGCATTTCAATAACAGTACGATTCAGATGTGGAATCTATAGAATAGCAAGCAAACGCATTCTTACCACTACGAAGATGGGTTCGTTGGTGGGTCCCTGGGCCGTCAGTGATTCTGGTGTCAAGTTGTTTTGCCTCCTCTGGTACTGGAAGATGGTTCCAGCGATCGCGATGTCTCTGGGAAACTCGATCTTAAAACCACCATTCAGATAGAACACACCGGCAGCATTACGCAAGGCTGGTAAAATAATAGAACAATTTTTTTTTTTGTTCTAATGCAGCTGGCAAACACTTAGACAGCTTGGTCAATAGAACGATATATCAACAGATAAAATCATACAAAGAAAGACTTGACATGTTTTGAAAAAAAATTTCATAAAATGGTACACAAGATCTGCACATTTGCAAAAAAATGTCCGATAAAGTCACTTTGATTAGTTGCATTAGATCTTAGAATACCGTGCTCCCAGGTTATATATTTTTCATCAAAGGCTGTATTTAAATAATGACCTTACTATAGATAATGATTTCATGGTACTAAGAGTATAACAAAATTTTTTGCATAAGCTTCTGTGTTAATAAAAGTATACACATAAAGCTACTATAGATAAGGTAAAAAATTGAATTCTCCTTCAAATTTAAGCCATATTAGTCTGACTTTGACACTTTTTAAATATTTTTTTCAAAACATGTCCAGTGGGTTTCAGTATAGTCATTGATATTTGATACTAAATATTTTGAATCAAATATCTATGATTATGAACATAGAAAGCAATTAAGAATTGTATGATCATCATGAGAAGGATGCATAATTCTATCTTGTTGGTCCTTTTTTTTTTTCTACACACTCCAGTATAACTATATAAGGATTGATATTTCAAGAGTTTCTCACTTTCAAATAGCTGATATCAGCTTCTGGAATACGATACCTACGGTCTTCGTTATGTATATTTTATTTGATAATGCAAATGTAATAATTTTATTCAATGGATTGTAATAAAATTATTCAAAATTTTTATCAAAATAATTATTCGCAGGCAATTTTCTCTTAGAATAAAAACCCACGGATGATTTTTCATAAGTTTATCTATTGTATTTGAAATCTTCTTTAAAACAAAATTATAAAAAAAAAAAACTTTTATATACTCACACAACTTTATGTATAGCTGTTATACAAATTATACAAGCTGTTATACAAGCTATATAACTTTGATGTGTTATTTCTTACATATTTTAGTGAGTATCGAAGTTTTAAGGATATTTATTTTACAAACCCATATATTTTAAAATTTGATTTAGCATTTCAATAAATTGATTCACCAAGAAGTTTCAACAGTTTAAAAACTATTAGTTTGTTTTCTCCTAAAAATATTTACAACACAAAGAATAAGTCATAAAAAGTAGGAATAATAATGAGTCAAAGTAAGAATGATAAATGAAAAGTCTTTAATAACTTTAAAATTATTAAAGTAAACAGGATTCATACAAAAAAAAGGGCAAAGTAAAAATTGGGAATATAATTTGATTACAAACTTATATAATAGAAAATCTTTGCAATCTGCATAAAAACAATCAATCATAAAAAAGCAGTAGTTTGTGGAAAATGAAATATTATATTTTTATTTTATAATGCAAATATAATAATTTTATTACAAACAGGTCTCTTACCGAAATAATTATTCGTAGGTTGTTGCTCCTGTATCAGAATGGATGTAGCTCCGACAGGAATTAATAATATATCATTGTAGCCTTGAACGAAAAAGAAATCATTAAAGTCGGAAATACAATTTCTTAACTACAACATTTCAAACCATTACTACTTGAAAATGTTTCGGTAAAATGCAGGGTGTACATAAATTATTTGGGCAAAAACAATGGCTTATTATGCATAGTTACACAGCGTAACGTGGGTTTCATATGAGAGTATATATGAAACCCACGAAGCAAATTTTTTTTCGATGATTTTATGCTGCAAATGCTATCACGATAGGTCGTTCTTGCCATGTGTTTGTGGGCATTTTCATTCTCCGTGAAAATCTAAGTTCATTCGTGAACTAAATGGTCCTTCGTTCAAACTAAGTTCATTCTTGAACTAAATTATTCTTCGTTCAAACTAATTTCATTCGTGAACTACATCGTCCATCATTCTAACTAAGTTTATTCGGGAACTAAATCGTTCTTCTTTCAAACCAAGTTCATTCGTGAACTAAATCATCCTTCGTTCAAACTAAGTTCATTCGTGAACTAAATTGTTCTTCGTTCAATTCAAGTTCATTCGTGAACTAACTCGTCCTTCATTCAAACTATGTCCATTTGTGAACTAAATGGTCCTTCGTTCAAACTAAATTCATTCGTGAACTAAATAGTCTTTCGTTCAAACTAAATTCATTCGGGAACTAAATGATCCTTCGTTCAAACTAAATTCATTCGTGAACTAAATGATCCTTCGTTCACACCAAGTTCATTCGTGAACTAAATCGTCTTTCGTTCAAACTAAATTCATTCGTGAACTAAATTGTCTTTCGTTCAAACTGAGTTTATTCGTGACTTAAATTCAAGAAATATATGATTCCATTTCACTCGCACAGTGAAATGGATTTCATTAAATTACTGATAGAACTTGGCTTTTTTTCAACGTCTCCATCTTTACGAGGTGATCATCGTAAGTCTCCATCATTATGAGAATTCAGAAAGAATAATGAACTGCAGTGAACTACATTTCACCCGGAAGTGAACTTTAAATATCTAGCGCCATTTATTTGCAAACCTATATAAACTATTAATCTGATATTTGCTGATACTTTACAATCAATATTGTTACAAAATATCCAGTTACCAAATTGCCCAACTATGTGGCAAATAAATAATATTAAGTTCTCAAATTACGTTTAATATAAATACTAAAAGCCAGAGTGAATAATTTAGAATCGGCTATCGTAAATTTTTAAATAAACGGTATTACGGTTGGGGCCTTATGGCCGAGTGACTAGCGTTCTGGCGCTCGGTGCCACAGGCTTCGAGTTCGAGCCATTGGATGTTTGCAGTAGTTCGGAATCCACTTTAAACCACAGGTCCTGGTCTATTATGACCGCAGAGCTTTGGACTTAGGACTGACAACCATACCCCATAAAAAAAAAATATATATCTCCTGTTTCGAAAGTTCATGACCTTGACAAACCATGGGGCTGTTGTGCTTAAGATGAGTATAACGGGTACTTCCTGATAATTTAATATATATTTAAAAAATCAGTTTTGACAAATTAACTGATAATTAAACAATATCACAGTTTATAAGCTAAAATATTACAAACAAAAAATCTTATTTCTTATACATAATACTCATTTACATTACCGGACATCATTTAATCTTTGAGATAGCAGAATTATAATAAATGGAGGAACTTGCATTAAAATCCCAAAAGACAGAAAGGAAGTGAATTTGCATGTCTTGGTATTTACTTATTTCAAGTGTAAAAAATCAAGCTAAATTGAGTGCAGTCGAACAGTGACATATGTTGTCGGTTTGCAACTTAATTTACATTTTAAATATCGCTTTTCAGATTTTATGAAAAATTATAATTTTACATTATAAGTGATGAAAATGGGGACTGAAAGTGAAACATTTTAAGAATTCATCTTGCATCACTTCATATTGAAAGTACAACTTACATATGATGATTAAGCTTCATGAGGGAGTGTCTCATACAGATAGATTCCTTCTTTCCCTTACTTCCATTTACTTACCTACTTCAAACTCCTCCTGATCAACCACTTCTTTAACAACTCTGCAAGAACTGCCATCACCCCCGCATACGCGACACTCGTCTTCTTTCGTGGTAGAGCCCAGCACTCTGTCACATCCCACAGCCTGTGGAAGAGAAGTTTACACTGTAACTGTAACAATCTATTTATTGAGAATAATAGGATCACTTTTAGCAAGATTTATTAGGTATCAGCACATCGAAATTTAACAATAATTTTTCAATTTAAATCCTATTCGATAAATGATAAAATTTTAAGCTATTATAAATAGTTTATTTTAAACGAACAAGAACTCTAAATGCATAATTTATTGTTAATCTAGTCCGCTGATAATTTATTATGTGTTGTTATACATGAGTCTCCCATATATAATATATATTGATGAGACTCTCATTATTTACAAATTTATATTAATGTATACACTGAAGTGACAAAAGTCATGGGATAGCAATATGCAAATTTTCAGATGGCAGTAGCATCGCGTAGAACAGGTATAAATGCGCAGTGCTTTACCAGAGCTTGCATTTCTGTTCAAGTTATTCATGTGAAGAGGTTTCGACGTGACGATGACCGCACGACGGGAATTAACAGACTTTGAACGCGGAATGTCAGTTGGAGCTAGACGCATGGGTCATGCCATTTCGGAAATCGTTAGGGAATTCAACATTCCCAGATCCACTGTGTCAAGAGTGTGCCGAGAGTATGAAATTTCAGGCATAACATCCCACCATGGACAGCGCAGTGGTCGACCGCCTGCAATTAACGACCGAGACCGGCGACGTCTGCAAAGAGTCGTAAATTCTAACAGACAAGCAACACTGCGTCAAATAACCGCAGAAATCAATGTGAGACGTACAAGGGACTTATCTGTTAGAACTGTGCGGAGAAATTTGGCTTTCTTGGACTATTCCAGCAGAAGACCGACTCGAGTGCCTTTACTGACAGAACGACATCGCTTGCAGCGACTCTCGTGGGCACGTGAGCATATCGGTTGGTCCCTAGATGAATGGAAAACCGTGGCCTGGTCCGATGAGTCACGATTTCAATTGGTACGAGCTGATGGTAGGGTTCGAGTGTGGCGCAGACCCCACGAAGCCATGGACCCAAACTGTCAGCAAGGCACTGTTCAAGCTGGTGGTGGCTCCGTAATGGTGTGGGCTGTTTTTTCATGGCATGGACTTAGTCCTCTGGTGCGACTGGACCGAACATTGACTGGAAATGCTTATGTTCAGCTACTTGGAGATCCCTTGCAGTCATTCATGGACTTCATGTACCCAAACAACGATGGGATTTTTATGGATGACAATGCGCCATGTCACCGGGCCACAACTGTTCGCGATTGGTTTGAAGAACATTCTGGACAATTCCAACGAATGATCTGGCCACCTAGATCGCCCGACAGGAATCCCATCGAACATTTATGGGACATCATCGAGAGGTCTGTTCGTGCCCAAAATCCGACGCTTTCACAATTATGGACGTCTATCGAGACAGCATGGCTCAATATTCCTGCAGAAGACTTCCAACGACTTGTTGAGTCCATGCCACGTCGAGTTGCTGCACTTTGCCGGGCTAAAGGAGGGCCGACACGATATTAAGAGGTATCCCATGACTTTTGTCACTTCAGTGTTTATACACAGTCCAGTCACATTAATGTGACCACCTGTCAAAAGCCGGAATATACACTCTTGTATATTCAGGCTTTAAGTGAAGTGTGGAATGTGGTATTTAAGTGGTATTAAGTGGTATTTAAATGCTATTAAGTGGAATTCTTTATGTACACTCCACTGCAATGTGCTGCCACCTGCCTTTTGGGATTGGTTATTTCACGTTGATGTCGAAAGTAAGGGGTGGTCCCATTAAAGTGACTAGACTGTGTGAATATATATATACATATATATGACGGCAATGTCTGTTGATTAGTTAAAAGGATAATAAATTAATCTTTAACGAGGAATATTATAATGTGTATGGTTATATACGATAACAGTGACATTTAGTATTTCATTTTTCAAAATATATTCCCATCAAACAGACAATTAATGACTAAAATTGTATTAAATGTTAATAAAAGACAAATTATTTACTCATATTCAAAACTTATTCAGAAAGATTAATTGATTAATATTCGTATCCTCTACCTGTCAATATTCAAGGCAATATTTGTCGTGTGAATGTAGATTTCCCACTCACTTTCGTTGCAGTCACTGCTTCCAGAAACAAGGGTGACCTGATGACCAATGGGCTAGTGCTCTGACCTTTGGTACCACGGGCTTCAAATTCGAATCCTGGATGTGGCATGAATGTTTGTTAGTGGTTCGGAATCCACGTTAAACAGTAGTTCCCGATCTAATTAACCCAATTTGGCCAAAAAATAACCAAACCAAACCAGAAGCAAGGCGATTCCCTGACGATTGTGATAACATACGTTTAGCATCGACAAGCAAAATTCCAGGTATAGGTTTCCGGATATCTTTGCAACATGCAAGTGAGATACAGTTAAGCCTAAATGCTAGCTATTCATTCTGTCAAGAATGACTCTCAATAAAATTGTCTATTTTATGGGAAACTTCTTTTTTTTTTAAAGAAAGACAGAAATTTAGATTTGGTAAATTCAAAAATATGTAAATATTTTTCATAACAGTTTTGTATTATGCCATGTTTTGTATTCAGTTTCAAACAGCGCTAAAAATATTTTAAACAACGTTAAGTATACTATGCGAATAACAATAGGGGGAAATTTAGAATAAATTAAGGATATAAAGAATTTGGAATAGATTAAGGATAAAAAGGATTTGGAATTGATTAAAGATACAAAAGATTTGGAACAGATTAAAGATACAAAAGATTTGGAACAGATTAAGGATGCAAAGGATTTGGAGTAGATTGATACAAAAGATTTGGAATAGATTAAGGATACAAAAGATTTGGAATAGATTAAGGATACAAAGGATTTGGAGTAGATTGATACAAAAGATTTGGAATAGATTAAGGATACAAAGGATTTGTAATAGAAAAGATACAAAAGATTTGGAATAGATTAAGGATACAAAGGATTTGTAATAGAAAAGATACAAAAGATTTGGAATAGATAAAGGATAAAAAGGATTTGGAATAAATTGATACAAAAAATTTGGAATAGATTAAAGATACAAAAGATTTAGAATAGATTAAGGATGCAAAGGATTTGGAATAGATTGATAAAAAAATTTGGAATAGATTAAAGATACAAAAGTTCTGGAATAGATTAAAGATACAAAAGTTCTGGAATAGATTAAGGATGCGAAGGATTTGGAATAGATCAAGGATGCAAAAGGACTTGGAATAGCTTAAGGGTACAAAGGACTTGGAATAGATTAAGGATACAAAGGATTTGGAATAGATTAAAGATACAAAAGTTCTGGAATAGATTAAGGGTGCAAAGGATTTGGAATAGATTTAGGATACAAAGGACTTGGGATAGATTAAAGATGTGTCGAAGCTATGTGTTACGTTTAACACAAAACTTTTTTTTTTTCATGTTATGCTTAACGAAGTAAAGCTCTATATAATTTATTTCGTTAAAATAAAATTACCAAATTTCCTAATTTTACATGAAACACAAAATCATTTCAGCTACTCACCATGCATTGTCCGTCCACACACACATCGAAGGATCCGTCGTTCCTGCATCGAGTTCCGTCAATCACTCTGCTGTCCAGCCTGGCATAAAACCTCCCACTGGCTGGCATGCAGTTAAGCTCGCACGGATTGGTAGAAGCTGAAAAAGTACACGCATTTTTAGTCCAATTTTGTCTGTACACAAGAGGAAAATTAAAAGTCAAGAATGTATAAAGCTGGATTCATGGCCCGCTGATAACGCACGTAAGCTTAGCTAGCATGAAGGCGAAAATTAGAAACGACAAAATTTAGTACATATTATGACTGCGTTTACGAAAGTCAAAATGTTCGATGGGAATAGTCCGGGCTATCTCCCCTGCTCTGAATAAAAACTATTTAATTACCCTCTGAAAGACCTCCCGGATAGCAGTAAACTTATCATTAAACCTATAAAAGAAATGATATCCGATGTAGAGAAAGAGGGCAATAGTTTATTTATCTAATTTACTATTTGTTAATATTCCTTTATACAAAAAAACAAGTAATATAAAAAAAAAAGTTAAAGTCAATTCCTACTTTTTCTCCACTCTATTGCAGAAAGTCCCTTATAAATAATTTTCATTCATTTTTTTTTAAGTTTATCTGCCGCTATCTATGGGTAGATATATGCAACTTAAATCTAAAATTTTTTTAAATTAATTAATTAAATTTAATTACTGAACTGATATTTGAAAAAAACTGTATTCACATCCAGTGTCATCCATTACAAAATAAAAATAAAAAAAATGTATTTGAGCTTGAGTGGATGAATAAAAAGTATTTTATGAACGTTTGAAAATTTGAACAAGATATATATAGGGAGAGTGTGAGCTAATAGAAGAAATTGAAAAAAAGGTTTGGATTTAAATTTCATGAGTTTAAGCTGAAAATTATTCATTTTCTTTAGTTCATTATTCATTTTCGTTAGTCCTCCCAAAAGTGCCTTCTGGGAGGACTTTTAGGGGCAACTACTCCGCATTTGCGCATCGTATGAGAGAAAATCCGGAAAACTCCCACCAAGTAGTCCGACTCAAGAGGCATCGACTCTCCCCATTTTTTTCAATTCCTACTATTAGTTAACACTCCGTGAATGAGTAAAATACTTTTCATTCATCCACTCTAGTTCAAATACCTTTTTGTTAAACTTGTAGTAGATGACATTGGATGTGAATACAGTTTTTTCAAATATTAATACCTTAATTAAATTTAATTCATTAATTTTAGTATGATATGGGATAAAAAAAATTTCTCTCGTATAAGATATTTAGCATGATATAAATTGAGGAATCAATACCGTCAGTGGCGAAGCGTGTCGATCGCTGGAAAAAAATGTCTTTTTTCATTCTGGGTTCTAGTCTGAGTGAAGGAGGAAACAAAATGGAAAATGAAACATGCGAATAAATGAGTGACAGAGATGTGAGAGTGAGAATTCTTTCTATCTTAAAAAAAGGAATGAAAATTATTTATAAAGGACTTTATGCAATAGAGTGAAAAAAAAGTAGAAATTGACATTAAAATTATTTTTTTTTTATATTGCTTGTGTTATCTTCTTTTTCTGTTATCATAAATTGACGCAACTTTCAGTTGATATAATAAAATATTTATTTAATCGAGCCACCACCCGCCATCAGCAACTCCTTTTTTCTACCCTTGCTCTTACATTGGAATCCCCGTATAAGACAACAGCCTTATATGGATTACAGGAGGAGGAGTTATGGAAAATTATAAAACTGCTCATGTTCGTGGCGCCATCTGTTGTCATTTATAATAACAAACAGTTTACATTTGTTTGAAATAGTGTCTACAACAGAGCCACCAGCGGATTGGACCTTCCTGATGCTCACCAGCTGTGCGCATTGCTACTGAGCCACGAGTAAGGCAATTTTTTTTTCCAAAGAACTGTTGAAATTCTTTTCGTTTCGTCACCCATATAATACAGAAACAATTGTAATAAAAATTTACAACATATTGATAGTCCACAAAATTCTTACGGCCATAATATGGAACCCAGCTGTAGTAGTTATTCTTGTGTGGCACTGAGTTGAATCTCGCACACTGTTCTTCCCTGAAGTCTCTAGAATTTGGCAGACAATCCTATAACAAATTGTTATTTAAAAAATTAAACTTAGAATAGAAAAAAAAAAACTAGAAATCTTAGAAATCATTATTATTATTATTATTTCGCTAACTTACTATTCTATTTCCATTAAATAAAAATAAAACGAAGAGAGCCAAAACATTATGACCCGTCCTACATTTTGCAATGAACTCGCCTGGATGACGTGGAAGGCACGTGATCAGGTGGAAGCGGTATTTAACTGGTATTAAGTGGTGGTATTAATCCATGCCAAGGCGGGGTTGAAGCTGTGTTGCGCGCCAAAGGTGGGCCAACTTGTTATGGACAAGGGGTCATAATGTTTTGGCTCTCGAGTGTATTTTTTAAATCTAAATAAAGGCGAGACGAATTTAGATAAAAGAAAAATATTACATTTATTATCCTTCAAGTGAAAGTCAGAAATTTTGGTGAAATGCATTTAATGCAGCATTATTGAAACAATCAAAACTATTCAATTCTTTATTAATTTAGAAATCAATTAAATGAAACATTAAAAATTGACCTTTAGAATGAATTTCAGAAAAAAAGAAACCACTTACATCCACATTGCAAGAAAAGTATCTTCTAGACGCACCAACACATGAATGTGACCCATCAATTCTACAGACATAAGAACATTAGAAAATGTTAACATGTAAAAAATTTTCAACCTATTTCTTTAATAGAACTTTTAAAATATATTATATCACTAATGAAGTATTATATTTTAATGTACTAATTAGTTAATCAGCTAATTAGCCATTCCCTAATTAGCTGATCAGCTAATGCTAATGTGCTAATTAGCCCTTCACCGTACAGATTTTTTTCCAGCAAAATTCATTCCAGAGACCTAAAGGAGTATTTTATTGTTGTTATTTCTTATCCCGGGGCCTGCATGGCCGAGTGGCTAGCGCTCTGGCGCTCGGTACCACAGGTTTCGGCTTCGGGTCCCAGCGGTGCCATGGACATTTGTAGTGGTTCAGAATCCACTTTAAGACGTAGGTCCCGGTCTCTTATAACTGTTGGACGTAGAGCTGACAACCCTACCTCTTAAAAAGAAAAGCATCTCTCGTCTCGAAATCTACCAGTAGGGAGACGGCCTTGGCCCACACTGGGCTGTTGCGCCAATGATGATGATGATTTCTTATCCCATTTAGTAGACATCTAGACCAAGTCCACGAACCTGTATGGACTCATAGTTAAAGTGAAAGGTGGCAGCTTCTGTTGTGATGCAGCACCCGTAGGTAGAAATCTGACTTGGCTCCGTGACACTCTGCAGTCATAGGAGACCGGAACCTACGGCTTAAAGTGGATTCCGAACCACAAAAGAGTGTTTTAAAACAATTTTCAATAAACCAATTGGCATCTAGAACCCTAAAGAGGTTTGGATCTCAGATGGCACACTGTACAATAAAGAATTGAAATGGTTTGTAGTTACATTCCAGGATTCTCGTACTACTGCAGAAGTTAAATTTTTATTAAGGTAGGTTTTTCAAGTGATTTTATTTGTTAGAGTAAGAAAAATTGATGTTTGTGGCATAATTTGTTCTACCTGCAAGATAAAATATCTCCTTTCTGACATGTCTTGGGATTTGGCAGCTGAAAAACAAATTTTGAGGTTTTGGTTTGTCGCTCTGCGGTCAGTTTGTGTACACTTCAGGCTAATTAGACCGGGACCTACAGTTTAACGTGGATTACTAGTACTACACCACACTACATCACTGTGCCTAGAGCTGAGTTGCCCCTTTTTTGCTGAATTTGAAAATGATGTGGGGGAGAAGAAATCTGACTGGGCTCTGTGACGCTCTAAGGTCATTTGAGACAGGGACCTCCAGCTTATAGCGGATTCCGAACCACTACAAACATCCATGGCACCGCCGGAATTCGAACCCGATACCTGTGGTACCGAGAGCCAGACCGCTAGCCACTCACGTGGATTCCGAACCACCAACAAACATTCATGCGCCGCCAGGATTCGAACCTGAAGCTTGTGGTACCAAAGGCGGAGAGCTAGCTCAATTGGTCATCAGGCCGTACAAATTTTGAGGATTAGATGAAATTCCGTAAGAGTGAATTAGAAACACGACCATTCCGCACACTAAAAGCTACTACCGGTATTCGCTTCACTCAAATTGTATATCAAAACCATCATAGCATTGACAATACAAATATTATAGGGTGCCACACATTCAGACCTCTTAAAAAAAAGGAAAAAAAAAATTAAGAAATTGTTCAAGATTTGAACTGCGCATAAGTTGCAGCAACGAAATTGAAAAATTATTTAATAAACATAAAATGCCTGATGACATAAAATTCCTTATTAATAAAATAAAATTCCTGAAAAAAAAAATGATGACCGGCTAGCGCTCGGTACCACTGGTTTAGGGTTCGAATCCCGGCGGTGCCATAGATGTTTGTAGTAGTTCGGAATCCACTTTAAGCTGGAGGTCCCAGTCTCATATGCCCGTAGAGCGTCACAGAGCCCAATCAGACTTCTCACCCACATCATTCCCAAACTGTAAAAGGGCAACTCAACTCTAGGCACAGTGATGTGGTATAGTAGTAGTAATAGTAATAGGAGCAATTCCCATATTGACAGCGGAATTTCATACTTATCTACTTATTTAATAAAAGAATTAGATATGAATGAAATTAAGGTTTACATTAAGGTTTAAGGTTGAAATCTAGAATTCCGTACCTCTGAGGAAGCTGACAACCTTGCAACCCTGAATATTCCGCCAATTTTCCGCCCATTTCTTTAGGGTTGCACTACTGTAATTAGGGGAATTCGTAGCCGAACAATATAATGACTATATTCGTATTTTTCAGAATAATATAATGACTATTTTATTGTTATTTCGATAATTATTTGCAGTAAATAGGAACAAAAATATATATACTTTTAAATAAGTATTCCGATAAATTATTGATAATTCCGAGCTTATTCTTACAACGTATGTCTGCCGCTGATATAGAATGTAAACAATTTTTATGATGTTGCCACTCATGAAAATAAGAAACAAACAAGAAAAACGATTTTTTAATTTATTAATAACTTATATTTTATTCTTAAATAATTAAATCCCTTTTTTAAAGATGTTCGTTTAGTTAGGATTTTGTGGCAACCGTTATTAGAATTCGTACGGAATATTGGAAGCTTTAGCTTTTTAGAACGTTAGTTAACGTTAAAATTTAAATGTTTAATAATTAAAATAAATTAATAATAATAAAATAATGTGTCAGGAACATTTGATAAATATCTGGCAGAGTACATGTGGCGGCACCAGCACAAATTTGACATCCGCAAAATTTTTTATGATTTCACCCATGGAATAAAACATTAGTTTCCACCACAGAAGAAGGACATACCACAATAAAAGGTAAGTTATTCTTAGGTTTCTTCTTCTTTTTTTTCTTTTGTTAATATTAATTTATCATTCGAATTCGGCTTCGTAAAGAACACGACTTATTTTTTGATATTGAAAAAAAAAAAAAAAAAAAATTGGCGAATTAGCGAATAATTTAGCCATTATTATCTTTGTCTAAGCGATAAATTTTTATGAGTTAGCAAAATAAAATTTAGCATAATAATTTGGCGATAAAGCGATTTAATTTGATGTGAAAGCAATTTAGGAATAAAATGTTGGCAAAATAATGATATATTTTGGCATTAAAGCGGCAATAAGTGGCGTAAAAGGAAAACATTAAGATTTTGCCATAATAGTGGTAACCTTTTCGCGATAAAGCAATATAAATTGGCGTAAAGGCAATTTAGACATTATTTTTTTGTCATAATAGTGTTAAATTTTGGCGTAAAAGCGATAGCATTTGGCGCAAAAGTGTTCCAGAGATAAAATTTGTTAGTGATAAAAATTTGGCGATTAAGCATTAACGTTTGGCGTAAAAGCAAAAAACAATTTGCACAATGAAAAATTTGGCGATAAAGTATTAACTTTTGGCTTAAAAGCATTTCAAATATCAAAATTTGCTTAGTGAAAAAGTTTGACAATAAAGCGATAAATGTTGACTAGAAAGCATTTCAAAGATTGAAATTTTGGCACGATAATGATAATATTTGGCGTTAAAGCGATAAACTTTGACTATAAAGCCTTTTCAGGAATAAACTTTGACGTAATAACTATTTGGCTACTAATGTTGGCGTAATTGCACTGTTTGGCTATAAATTTTGTCGAAATAACATTTTACAATGATACTGAACTTCGACAGCCGTTTCGTTTGTTTACTTGGCGATTTGATAACCAAATAAAGGATTTTGGCGTAATACCATTTTACCGCGCAAACTACTTGGCCCATTGCTTTCTATGCTTACTTATCGACTTATCAACTTGGCGATGTGTTTGGCACAAAGGGTACAGGATTCTAGATTTTAACCAAAAAGGTTAAGATTATTAAAGTGTAAGGTTGAAATCTAGAATGTCTGAGAAAGTCGCAATCTTGCAACCCGAAATATTTCGCCAATTTCTTTAGGGTTACAATACTGTAATTACAAAAATACGTAGGCTTCATTTTCCGAAAAATATAAGGACTATTTTATTGCTATTTTGATAATTATTTACAGAATTCTTATTTGTAGAAATAAAAACAGAAATATATATTATTTTAAATAAGTATTCCGATAATTATTGATTATTCCGAGCTTGTTCTTATAATGTATGTCGGTCACTGATACAGAATATAAACAATTTTCATGATGTTGCCACTCATAAAAATACGAAACAAACAAGAAAAACGATTTCTAAATTTATTAATAACTTATTCACGATTATAAAATAATCAATTTCTTTTTAAAGCTGTTCATATAGTTAAGATTTTCTGGCAACCGTAATTAGAATTCGCTCGGAATAATTTGAAATTTTTATTTTTAAAATGTTAGTTAACGTAATAAAAACGGCTTTACAACTAAAATTTTTCTGTACTGTTTGAACTAAAAAAGTGCAGAAAACTTAACTTTAACTTTACAACTTAAATTTTTCTGGGTTTGCACTGTTCAAGTGTTCTCTATTCATTTCTTATGGTTATGGAAACACAGAAATAGATAACAGGTGGATGGGATGGTGTACGTTATTCTCAGCTTGCAGTATGGAGGAAAGGTCTTTGAATGCTTATTCTACTTTTGGCGCAAAAGCAATTTCAAAATAGAAAAATTCACTTAGTGACAAAGCTTGGCGATAAAGAGATGAATGTTGGCGAAAAAGTATTTCCAGGATTAAAATTTTGGCAGATAGTGATAATATTTGGCGTTAAAGCAATAAACTTTTGTCTTAAAAGCATTTTCAGAAATAAACTTTGTTTGGCTATTATGGTTGGCGTAACAGTGACGTTTGGCTGTGAATTTTGACGAAATAACGTTTTACAATGACACCGAGTTTCGGCCGCCATTTTGTTTGTTTACTTGGCGATTTGGCAGCCTATGGAAGGATTTTGGCGTAATATCATTTTACCGCGAAAATTACCAGGTGCATTTATTAGTATAGCATTCTGGCGATGTATTTCGTACAAAAGGTACAGGATTCTAGACTTTTACCGAGGTCATTACATGTTATTCATTTATGTTATTCATTACATGTTATTCATTTATGTTATTCATTACATGTTATTCATTTATCTATAAATAGTGCTAGCAATTCTTTAATTCTATCATGGGTGTCTCCAATAAATTTGTTTAATTTCTTAATTGAATAAAATTCGATAAAATTATCTTAACATTTATTTTTTATACTGCTATCTATCTCATGTGGAGTAGATTCCTTAATATGACACTTCAGATCTCTGTTATCACTTCAGATGATGATCGTGATGTCCTGAAAAAAAGTGGAAATCTCACCTTACATCCATACATATCCTGTCTTGGTAAGCTATTCCCCCACCACAGGACCTAGAGCATTCGCTGCTTTCAGTCCATGGACCCCAGGGTCCATATTCAGGCACTCGCTGGCCTTGTGTGACAATAGTCCTATTGTAATAATTTGTACTAGGCTGAAAGTCCGTTATGTACACTTGGCGACGCTGCCTCACGTGCTTTTTATTGCTGATAAGTGCCTGAAAAGTAACAATGTGACATTAGTAAAAATTGTAGTACATTATTGGAACAGTACTACGGGACAATATTTTCTCAACATTAATCGAGTATTGTGTGCACAGCATTGCTGCAATATTAATCCAGTTTTGCGGGGCAATAATGTTGCAACATTAATTAAGTATTGTTGCAAAGAACATAAAAGTATTGTTGCAAAGAACATAAAAGTATTGTTGCATCAAATTTAAAAGTATTGTTGCAACATATTTAAAAGAATTGTTGCAACATTAATCTAGTTTTGAGGAGCAATAATATAGCAACATTAATCAAGCATTGTTGCAACTAACATAAATGTATTATTGCAAAAAATATAAATATATTGTTGCAAAAAATATATATGTATTGTTGCAACAAATGTAAAAATATTGTTGTAACAATCATAAATATACTGTTGTAACAAATGTAAGTATACTGTTGCAACAAATTTAAATGTATTGTTGCAACAAATATAGCAGTATTGTTGCAACAACAATCCCATTTTATGTGACATTGTTGTAACATATATAACAGCACTTTTGCAACATTTTCTTTTAAATGCTTAAATGTTTAGTTTTTAAAATTTTTTTAATTAAGTAGTAATTTTATTATTGTTAAAGTGATTATGAGTTTCAAATGTTTTGATGAAAAGTTTTTTTTAAAATAAATTTATGACATAGAATACAATATCACCATGCCAATATTTCACGTATTCATCATGTGAATTTTTTAAATCACCTTGGATATTCTACTATATATTACATAAACTTTTATTACTTTATGAAGGAGTTCGTTTAAAAGAGTCTTCTTTATTTGAATATATAAATGTGTGTGTAGAATTAGTAGCAGTTGAAAATTATTTCAGTCTTAAAGTGATCTTTTCTTATAGTCGTTCAAATCAGAGTTGATAGATTAGAAATAGATGATTAAATGTCTGATAAAAATATGTTTTTGGCAATTGATAGGCAATTTAAATTATTATTATTATTCATCAATTAATGTTTAAAATTCATACACAAAATAAGTCAAAGAATACATTTTGAAATAATATATGCATCCGAAATATATATTGTAATATGTTATCTAATGAATTCTCGATTTCTATCCAAAGATTTAAACAAAATTCTGGAAAGTTTTTATTTAAATCGTTCAAAGCTGTCATCATAAATCATTAACTAACGAAAAAGGGGAAAACTTTCAAAGAATAAAGTCTCCTGAAAAAAATTTTGTTTCAAAATGAGCAATTACTCAAGGGGTGCATTAATTATTAAATTGATTGCCGTATTCTCAAGGATCCGTGAAAAAAAATTGGCAAAATTTAAGATAAACATAGAAAAAAAAAACCATTGGAATATTATCCATTGCTTGCGTTATAATTACTTCAGAGATAAGATAACTTTTTGCTTGAAACATTGTTTTAAACTTTATTTTCCATATTAGACTCATAAAGTATTTAAAAGAAACACGCGAAAAGTACATTAAATAAAACAAAATTATGTTGTTGTTTTTTTAAATGTGGGAACATGAATATATATACATATTATCTTTATACTATATATATAATTCTTCTGTACATGTGTTTGTCACCGAACTCCTCCTAAAAGTCTGAATCAATTTTGATGAAATTTTTTGAGTGTGTTTGACAAAACATGAAGGATGTTTTTTGCACAATTCCCTTTTCTGTAAGTCGCCACCAGATGGTGCTGCAGCTATCAACTTCTCTACCGTTCAACCAATCGCTATGAAAATCGGTAAAAATATGTATTTGAGTATGGAAAATAGGTTCGCGCTATTCACTTTATTGTTACTTGCCACCAGATGGTGCTGCAGCATTTCATCTTATATACCGTTCCAACGATAATGAAAATTTGTATGCACATATATTGGAACATGGAGAATATATTCGCAATATATAATTTTCAACAATGCATTTTTTTTGGCAAGATAATGTATGTCGGTTTCTGCTGGTATATATACATAAATTACGAAATATAACTAATATATATATATACACATACATTTCAGATTAATCTTACAGTACAAATATAAAGACATTCTTTGAACACCTCTAAATTAATAAATATTTCTTCTGATTTGAATTTTTCATTTTTCTAACACATAACTACTTGCTTATTTGTATTTGAGATCAAATGTTTAGACTGATATTAACTTTTATGAACCAAAAGTTACATTTTAAAGTGAACAAAATTAAAGAAGAATGTTTTAATTCAAGGAAGAATGTTTTACAAAAGTAAAACTTGCTGAAGAAAAAAAAGGAGAATCTGAGTTAACAATTAAGGTGTCTGTTCGCGCTATTGCTGAGAAGAAAAAACAAAACCAATTTGTGTCTACTTGCGAAGGATAATTAATGTCAATTTAATTACTCGTGAAACGCTTTTGCCTCCAAAGATTAGATTAGCATTTCGGATCGTTGTGGAAATGTCGACCGGAAAAAGTTTTGACCTTCGCCTCCTTTTTCTTTGCGCTCTTGATTCGAATAAGAAACAATTTTGTAGCAGGATGAGTTTAATTTATGCAACGGGGTTGATTGAAGCCAAGATGGTGAGAAGACTTAATTGAACGTTGAAGAACATTAAAAATTAGATACCATTAAACATCAATCAAAAATTATTTTGACTGAAACTGAGTTAAACCTGACTGGTAAGTGTTCCAACTAACGTGCAAAGGGGCTCAATTTGTAATCTATTGATATCGTGGGTTTCAGACATATTTTAAAATCTAGCAAACTCAAGGGAGATTGTTGCAAAGTATGCCAGCGTCTGCCATCAATACCTGCCTCGTGGGATTTATCTTATTTTTCATTAATACAACACACAAATGCGGGGAAGGGAAATTTTTTTTCTGGGAGGCCTCATATGTCGATGGGTTTTTGTTTACAAACATGTGATACGAAATTTTGAAGAATTAAAAAAAAAAAAAAAAAAAAATAAGCAAATTAAACAATAGAGGATACCATCCCCAGAATTCTTATTATTTTGGCTTTTTATAACTAATAATAGTATTTTCCATCGACTTAACTAAATTTTTTCATAATCAAAATTACTATTTAAAAAATGGGAAATATTTTATGCACAAACATTAATTTAGGGAGTATAATATAATAAAGTACAATTGTTTTCTATAAACAAAGCTTTTAATCATAACTTTCTATAAACAAATTTTTTTTTTTAAAACAACGCTTTTTAGTCTACAAACTGATTGACACAATTTAAATTTCACGAGAAAAGGAAAAATTTATAGCTATTTAAATTTAAAAATTACAATGTTACACCTAATTTTCTAACGAGATTTTTAAAAAATTACATGAATTTCAATTATTATTTTTATGTTAGATTAAAATTCTTCAAGATTTCGTAATCACGTGTTAATAAAGAACAATCCATGGACATGTAAGTTCTTCCAGAAGGTTTTCCAGTGGTAACTTCTCAGCGTTTGTGTGTTGTATTAATGAAAAATAAGATAAACCCCACCAAGCAAGTTACCTATAGATGCAAAATGACCTCCCTCGAGTCTATTCGCTTTAAAAATATGTCTGAAACTCACGATCTCACGATATTTAAAGTTAGCGAATCAAATGTTACAAAAATATTTATATTTAACAAACATAATTCACATATTTTAATTGTACTTCATGCAAAATAAATTATGATGTTCTTTGTCTCTTTACCAAATATTTGTAGTGATTCCATTTATTTATCAATTCTAAAATTAATAATTGCAAAAATTTAATTCCTATCCTGAAGTGAAATTCAAATCATTTTCAGTTACTAATAACGTCAAAATCGTTATGAATCTAAAAAAAAAATTAAAAAACTTAATAAACTTACATCTGTAAAAGTGTTGACAGCATGAAAGCTCTGCAGGAATGTAATTAAGGCACAAATTGACATGAACCTGTAAAGAAACGGAGAAAAACATTAGATATTTTTTTTCACTAATAATATCTTTTCTCAAATATCCAGACAATATCCTCAAATATCCTTTTCTCAAATATCTTCTATCCAAACTTAAAACTACTATAACGGACTAATTTTTTATAATTCATATATTTCTGATATTTCTTTTAAACTAAACGGCTAATTTCTGATTTATTCTGATTAAAGATTCCTGAAAAAAGTAAAGTTTAAGATAAAAAAAAAAAATATTTACAAAGATATAAAATTAACTGAAACAAAACAACGTATTAACGAAAAATATGATCTTAAAAATTATAAAATTCCCTTGAAAGAATACCTCATTGTTTTTTTTCCCGTACAGTGTTACAGATACAATTAAAAGACAAATTTACTGGAAACCGTTCCCAACACATTCCCATATCCAATGTCAACAAATTATTCTTTTCAATAAAAACAGTCCTTGTATGTCCTGCCTTAGGTTATGACCGAATTTTTTTTTCTTAAAATACATTAATCAAATGGGTTTCAACCCCTGTTGGTTATCAAAATGCCATCAAAATTATATTTTCTTTATCATAATAATATATAATAATTGGTTGAGAATAAATTTAAATGTGACCAGAATTCTAGAACACTATAGTATGCAAACACAATGCCTATTTTTTATAAATTCTGAATGCATTCTTCTTCTTCATTGGCACAAGAGCCCCATGGTGGGACAAGGCCGACGGCCTACTGGCAAAATAGTGTAAACATAACATCAGTGCCAGAAACCATATTATTTACTCTCAGTATATACGAGCTTTTTAATTCAGAATCGTTGGCCTCAATATAACTGCTGTACAGTACGCGAAAACTTGAAAAATGTGAGATGTGGTGATTAGCTTTCCCCAAGCAAAAGGCCACAATACTGCAGAAATTGATCGCAATATGTGTGTCACGTATGGATAAGTAATAGTAAGGGATGGAAAAGTCTGACAGCAGTACGTCTGACCATATTGTCCAGACTGTCCAAAATTACCAATTGAAACTATTTAATTACTCTTTACAGTCACGAACTTGCACTTGGTGATTTGCTTGCTCTCCTTGGCTTGCCTACCAACATTTTAAACTACAGCTGAATGTTGAAATGGTCGTCTGTTTTGGACTGGCTAAGCTCTCAGGCTGCAGAATTAGAGTACAAAGTATAATAAAGCTTTGACCTGCGGTATCAAAAGTGCTTCCAAATGAATAATGACTACGTGAAAAAAATTACCAAGGTTTGTACATATATACATCTTAAACAAAATTTAATTTGTACTCTTTTGTTTATTTATTTGATGAGCATGTCCTTTTGTTTGAAATATTGTCGTTGCTTCTTATCCTACTTGGTAGGCATCTAGATCAAGCCACACGAACCGCTGTGGACTCACAGTTGAAGGGAAAGGGGGCACCCGTAGGTAGAAATCTGACTTGACTCCGTGATTTTGACTTCTTTACGGGGTAAGGTTGTCAGCCCTACATGTGTACCCCCAGCCCTACAGTCATGTTAGACTGAGACCTACTGCTTAAAGTGGGTTTTGAACCAATGCAAACATCAATGGTACAGCCTGGATTCGAACTCTGTGGCACCGAGTGCCAGAGCGCTAGTCACTCGGCCATTCACGCCTGTTTGAAATGTACCTCGTGCTTTACAGTTTTCGATTTAAAAAAAAAAGATGAATATCTGAATTAAAAAAATATTATCTGAAGTTAAATAAAGTATTTATATTGTTATAAAAGAACCATCGTAGCAGATATAATCATTTCGTTTTACTAAGTAGAATATTAATATTAAATTCAAAAAATATATAGATGTCTAAAAGGAACTCTATGAAAAGATTTCTAAAACGACATTTAAAATTTATCACTATGCTGTGGGAAGCAGTCCTAGTAGATTACCAAAAACAATCGACATTTAACAACATTATTAAATAATATTCGATTTCGTGGTTATTTCCAATTTTTAACATAAAAAAATGATTAAAGGTGGCGTTACATTTATTTTTGTTTTGTTCAGAAATGAAGGTTGGCCAATGGGGACATCTTGTGAGAAGTTTTGGAACTAGAATATTTTTTTCACCCTGACCTAAGAAGCTGTCGATCGAGAAGCGGAAGTAGAGGAAATGCTACGATAGCTTCCGGTCAGTCTTAGATCAACCCACTTCCTGCCAAAACTCTTGATTGTATGGCCAAATGGAAACGCATGTGTGTTTGTTGCTCTCAAAAAGGGTCCCGCAAAACTGGGGCAAAGTCACACTTTGAAGACAGTTGCATCACCACTTCCCATTTCCCTTTGTTGAAACGCAGCTTTTGCTACAATGTGAACTAGTGTTCCAAATTTAGCACACTAATTTTCACCTGATGTTCATATGATACGATTACTTTGTTGATACTGATCAATTCATATAATGGGGTCAGAATATAGAAAACAGGAGTGGCCAACTTGGATTATTTTTCCGGCCCGTGAGACTTATCACACTTTTACAAAGTATATTCATTTTATAAGGCCAAAGTAGTGAAAAACAATATATTAAAAATAATACAATATGTGTGCATCCATATATTCTAAAATTAAGTGTCGAAATGAAGAGAAAAAATTAACTTTGATTTTAAAATAATATTCTTGTGATTTCTTTGATTTTCAAAAAATAATAATGTGACAGATATTGCCTGTTTTATTTATGAGTTTGCAGTTATGAGTACGCAGAATAATCAAATTATATTTTGTGAACTCATGATGCGCGCACATCTTGGAACATCTAATATAATGTGTTCTATGTTTCACTTTAAATGATCTCAGTGCCGTAGTGACCATCCCTAGATACGCATAGTTGATTGTTGATAGCAGCGCAAACCAAACTCTTAGTTCAAATTGTTAGCGCTTTTGATTCAACTTGCACCTGCGAATCGTTTTTTTTTTTTCTAAAATGAAATTGAAATAAACACGAAACACACCTCAAACATAACGGACGCAAAACCAATTACGATGTGCGAATACCAAAACCAAACGTTTAGTGTCATTATTGTTATATTATCTATGTTTACATGTAAGAATAATAATAAATACAAAAATTATAACTCATTATGTTTCAATGTTTCACTCCAAAAAAAATGGGTATAGTGGGTCTAAATCTAATATGGGATATATAATTTTATATGCGGCCCGCGGAGTTAGGATGCATTTCCAAAGTGGCCCGCAAAATCATTTGGGTTGGCCACCTCTATTATAGAAGGATTCATTGTGAGATCATCTCACATGCAAAGCTCATCATGAGCATCCATCTTACTGCATGCTCATTTTGTGCAAAATAATTTGTCAGTAATACATCCATATTAGGGCAAAGATAAAGTAAAACTCAAAGACGACAATATTTTGAACTAAAATCATTTTTAAAAGTAATAAAATGTTATGAATAAAGCGTCAATGAATAGATTTATTAATAATTAAAGTCTTAAATAATAAAGTGGAAAATAGATGAAAAAATATTTATATTGTTAAAAAAAATTAGAAAATTCAACATCGTTTTTGCTTTTACCTATAATATAACATAATCTGTTGCAGTTCAGTAAGAGATGAATTTATAAATTCAGATTGATTTCAGATAGGTTTTACAAAAGTCAGAGATCTCACAAATTATTTGTAAAATGTCTACTTAAAAAAAATATGAAATTCTTTATGAAAACATATAATGAAAATTTGTGAAAATTAAAGAGACGTTTAATTGAGAGTATCTTTCAAGCTGAGACAAATACGTGAATTTTAAATAGCATTAGTTAACTAATATCTTTATCCAGGACTTTTGAAAATCGTCGTATAAATGAGAGTGACGCATAAAAAGAAAAACATGTATTGTTTATCTATTTATATGTCATAGATAACTCTGGCGTTCGGTGCCACAGATTTCGGGTTCGAATCCCGGTGGTGCCATGGATATTTGTAGTGGTTCGGAATCCACTTTAAACTGTAGGTCCCGGTCTAATATGGCTGTTGAGCTTTGAGCTTAGGGCTGACAATTTTATCCCGTTAAAAGAAGAATATATCTCGTCTCGTAATCTGCCAGTCAGCAGACGGCCTTGAACCACAATAGGGGCTTTGCGCCAATAAACATAGAGCAAATAAATATTAGACGAATTTATCATTGTTAATTTTTAGTTAATGAATAGTTTGTATCGTTATTTATTATTTAAATTGTTTGATTTATTTGATTGTGGGAAATGTTTTCGTATCGTAAAAGTAATTCAAGTGCACACTGTGTCAAGTGAAATACTTAAATGTATCAACAAGTTTAGCAGCTAATTTAGTAACAAGCTTAGCAACTGCGTTGACTAATGTTTGGCGATGTTAACTATGTACCAGGTGTAACTTCTATAAGCGACTAGGATCTTGGCACGATGACTATTAAAATCAAAAGAAACGGTCTGAGGTTTGGAACCAAACTACAATTGAAAACAAAGAATCTCTTCGAGAGTACATTTTTACATCATGCAATCAGATACACGCGCAGTAAACAAAGTCTTCGTGCAGTATATTTGACGTTTTTATCTTTGTAATCTTCGTTTTGCTTGCCATTCTTTTCATTGGAGTTTTAATAAAAAGAAGTGCAGTAAAAAACAAGTAATATAAAAAGAAATTTTTTTTAAAGTCAATTTATACTTTTTTCTTGCAGAAAGCCCTTTATAAATAATTTTCATGCATTTTTTGAAGTTAGAAAAATTCTCTCTCTCTCACACACACACTTTCCATCTCACTCACTAATTTATTCACATGTTTCATTTTTCATTTTGTTCCCTCAGACTAGTACCCAGAATGAAAAAAGAATCTGAAAAAGAAATTTTTTCCAGCTATCTACACCCTTCGCCACTGAAGGTATTGATTCCTAAATTTATATCCTGTTAAATATCTTATATAAGAGAAATTTTTTTCTCCCATATAAAACTAAAATTAATGAATTAAATTTAATGAATGAATTAATATTTGAAAAAACTGTATTAACGACCAGTGTCATCCACTACAAGTTAAAAAAATTGTATTTGAACTCAAGTGGAAGAATAAAAAGTATTTTATGAACGATTGAAAAAATGAACAAAATATATATAGGGACAGTGTGAACTAATTGTAGGAATTGAAAAAAAAAGTAATCCCCTTTTTATTCTGCTAAAAAGTCCACAAAGGAATCAACGAGCTCAAGTACGGAACAAGATTGAATCAAGTTCAGTTAGTTAAATAAACAGCTTTAATAGTTCAGTGTTACTAACTAACCTTTCTCTTGTCTTTTGAACTAATGCCGACTGTAACACAAACACACAAACAGTTAAATGCAGGGGGAAAAATAGTATATCACGCACGTGAGAACACCTCATCCACGCTTTCATCGGCATACCGTAACAAAAAAACAAAGAAAAAAAACTATCAGTGCCATCAAGTTAAAGGGATTTAAATCGGAATAAGGGTTAGGAGGGGTTTGGCGGCTATTTTTGACTGAGGTCGGGTGATAATGGTATGCCGTTCTTATGTTAATGACCCACAATCCGAATTGTTCCCCCTGCTTGGCGATGTGGCACTAAACAAACTATCGGTTAAAATTAGAATGCAAAAACAGTTCGGAAAGTGCTTTAACCCTGTTCTTCAAAATAATGCCCCATTATTTTAAAGTGCCTTTATAAAATGTATGAAGGTCTTGAATTGGAACCAAACCAGTAGATAGCAGCAAACCTAGATGCTACTTTTAATATATATTTCGAAGAACATTTGATGGATGTCATATATGGGAACAGAACTGAGAGATTCGACGTTTTGTGGTTACGAAATGGGATAATAGTCAGAAATAGAACTGTGATGAGTATTTCAGTTAAACGAATCTGCAAATAAACCTGTATCGTTCTTTAATTAGAATGATGTTTTTTTTATATTGAAGATATTTCCTAGGGTGCTATATAAAACTATAATCTTTATAGTTTTATATATTTAATTGAATATTTATTGAAAACAGTTGTATAAAATAAAGAAATGACTTAGGAAAATACCCACAGATTTGCAGAAGAGAAAAATCAGAAAATTTTATTTACAGCCCAACTTTAATTCTATATTGATAATGAGAGCGATAAATCTATATGTCGCAATCCTTCCGCTGATCTAAAGAATGACAATTACCTAAATGAGGATTTGCGATATTCTAAAGAATAGAATGGTAAGCTTTAAAGCTGCTAAAGCTCAACTCGAAATTTGATTTGGCTTGGCTTGCCAATCTACGGTGTGTTATTTTTTGCTAACTTTAGGCTAAATAGACCGGGTTCTACAGTTAAACGAGAATTCCAAACCACATTCCTACTTTATATACATATACCACCAAAAGAGATAGACCATAAATACTTTTTGTGTTAAAAAATATTTAATTTTTCCACAATCATCACATTTCAATGCCTTCAATAGAAAAAATTATAAGAAATGTCTGGTAGGACCGGAAAAGTCTTAAAACCATTAAATATAAAATTTTTTGTCTTATGATCTCTTGCATAATCCAACCAAAAAAAAAAAAAAAAGAAAATTAAGTACGGGGTCTTTTAAGAAACCGAAAATCAACCACCACAGGCTGTCAAGAAAGCACCTGTTTTTCTTTTACGCTTACTTGCAATCAGTGGAATTCACATGTTACGTATTTTTTTTTTTTTTTTTTTCCTGTACAGGCTGAGAATTCTGCTGCCATAATTTTCATCAGGGGCACATGGAGTTAACGATCCTTAACCTTAGGCGACCTTTCTGTAACGAGGGGTTGATATTCGAGAGGGTAATTCATCAGACGAAACTCTTGGCTGGGGTCGAACTCATGCACTCAGTTACGGATACAGACTTTTTTTTTTTTTTTCAGTATTTATATTAACAGTTTTAGAAATTTCTCATAATTTAGATTTCACTATTCTGCTGATTATCCCTGAAACCTAAAATAATATTTTGTTCTGTTTATGAATTCCAATTATCATTAAATGGCTTGCTGACTTCTTAGAAGAAATTTTATTTTTATTGTGTAGTTCTGATCAGACCAACAATTTTCTATGCTTACATTTTACCACCGAAGGTTCAGTAAAATCCGCTAAATTTCTAAAAGTTTTAATAGAGATTTTGATACCTTCATGCAGTCATTAATTTGAAGGCATTCTTCTTTAGAATTCTGTGCAATTACCTTAATTTAGATTTCATAGATGAAGTCCAGAAATATTTGACTCTTTTTAAAAGAGATTCTATTTCACTTATATAATTTTAACTAGACTAACAGTTTTACAGTTTTACATTTTAGCAGCAAAGGATTAATGAAATCCGCTATATTTTTGGAAGCTTAAATGGACGTGGTTTCATGTAGTCGTCAATTAGAAAACATTCTTCTTTAGAATTCTGGGCAATTTCCTTAATTTAGATTTTAGCATTACTTTATAGATCAAATCCGGAATTATCTGATTCTCATTACAAGAGATTCTATTTTACTTATATAATTTTAATTAAACCAAAAATTTCTAGGCACATATTTTAGCTCCAAAGGATTAATAAAATCCGCTAAATTTCTAGAAACTTTAATGGAGATTTTGATATCTTCATGTAGTCGTTAATTAGAAGACATTCTCCTTTTGAATTCTGAGCAATTTCCTAAATTTAGATTTCAAAAATCATGTCCAGAAATGTCTGATTCTCATTAGAAGAGATTCTATTTCACTTGTGTAATTTTAATTAGACTAACAATTTTCCAATCTTGCATTTTAGCAACGAAGGATTAATAAAATCCGCTAAATTTCTAGAAACTTTAATGGTCATTTTGATACCTTCATGTAGTCGTTAATTAGAAGACATTCTTTTTTAGAATTCTGGGCAATTTCCTTAATTTAGATTTCATAAAATGTTTCCAGAAAAGTCTGATTCTCATTAGAAGAGATTCTATTTTACTTGTATAAATTTAACTAGACCCACAATTTTCTAGGATCATATTTTAGTATCAAAGAAATAATAAATTTCGCTACATTTTTGGAAGCTTTAATAGGAAAGTTGTCATAGATTCAGCCTTCATTGACTAGGACGATGAAAATTGACAGAGTGACACATGATTTGCAAGAACTCTATGGATTGAAGTGATGATAATTTTTCTGGTTTTCGTCGCGGTTTTTGGATGAAAAATAGTGCAACTTATGTTATCTAAGACCAATTAATAAAAGCATCCAAAATTTTAGATTTTTAATGCATTTTTATATTTTAATAAGCACTTGTCAGATAGGTAATAACTTCAGATATTAACTGACGAGTACTTTCTTCCTTTAAACAGTTTTTAATTGGAATTTTTAAAAATGAATTAAAATTCCAGATATTTAATATTGAGAGTTCATCTAAATTCTGGATGGAATAATAACGAAATTATTACTTCTGATATCCGCTTTTAATAATAATTGTTTAAATGGGGTTAGTTTTAGGTGAGATAATTATTTTAAATAAACTATATTTAATGCAACAAAAGACCATTTATGAGATTAAAAAAAAAAAAAGATTAAGTATGAAGTTATCAAAATTTATAACCTCATTATAAAAGAGAAAAAGGCTACTACTTCACTACTTCATGGGTAAAGATCACATTATCATAATTATGGTTAAAGATTGATAACCATAACCATAAAATTATCATAATTATGGTTAAGAGTCATATTAAAGATCAGATTTTTAAACCCAATGGCATCTAACATCCGTCCACGTCTTGAGATAACATGGAATGATAAAATAAAACATGAATTCTTAAAGGAAAAATTAAAACAAAATACTCGAAGACATATTCTGAGGAGACGAAAATTCAAGTAAAGTTTCAACGAAATTTTAAGCAGAATACTGTAAATAATCACAAGAATGAAGTGTATAGACAAATTCCGTAAAGCTATTTTTAGACTTTCCATAATTAAATATTTCTTCTGGAAATTAAGTGTTTATTTTAATGATGATGTTTCATCCTGTAAACTTATCCCTCCCAAATCTTCTCTGCGGCCCAATTGACTAGCGTTCTGGTACCACAGGCTTCAGGTTCAAATTCTGGTGTAGCATGGATGTTTGTTGGTGGTTTGGAATCCACGTTAAGCTGTAGTTCGCGATCTAATTAGCCTAGAGTGTGCAAAAAATGGGCGTAGAGCTACGAACTAATCTTCTCTTACTGAAGTGTCAAAGAGCACAGCTCAATCATCTTTTTCAATGAATTAATTACAATTTCCTGTTTTCACTTTTGCATATATTCTTGCATGTTCCTATTCTCCTTCTTACTTTAAATTTTTATATTAATATTTTCGAAAAAATGGTATTAAATAAGGCATAACAATTCAATCGTCATAGGCCAAAGGCAAATTTCGATAATCAAGGACAGTGAGCGTGTAGTTGCTCCGCAGCCAAGAGCTTCGTTCATCTTTCAATTGATCCTGCAAATTTATATATTTAGATACGCGTTTTCATTTTAAGGATATGTTGCCCTAAATTAAATTTTGTTATATTAAAATGAACTAAAATCATTATGAGATAACATGGAATGTATTATTGGGGCCTGATGGCCGGGTATCTAGCGATATGGCCCTTTGACTGAAGGAGTATTTTAATGATGTCTTTAAATTATTTTAATGATGTAAAGCTACTACAATTGAACATTCAAAGCTGTATAGTAAGAAGTTTCACCGTAGACAGAAAGTTTTTACAGATTTTAAATTATCTATTTAAAAAAACTTTAATTTAAATTTTAATTCTTATCTAAAAAATCTATTTTAAATTTTCATTTAAAATGCCAACATATATTTGTGCATATATATGATGCACTCAATAAATTCGAAATTATCTATTTCAGAGAATAATATGCAGTCCTGCATTCTAACTCTTCCAACGTCATTTTTAACGAATGGAAGTTGTCTTTTTAAAAACTTCCTTTCGATTTCATACAAATTATTATGTCATTAAAGGTTGTATTCAAATTTATTACATTGCTTTTATTTTATGCATTTATTTTTTAGCAAATATGGCACTGTTAATACATTTGTTCGAGTATTGTAAATACATTTTTTCAATTAAGTACACAAATACAAACAAAAAGAAATTAATGTTTTAAGCTGGCGAAATATATTAATAGGATTTAAAAATTAATTTTAGAAAAAAAAATTTAAAAATATTTTTATAATTTTTTTTTTCGAAAATTAAGAAGAAGCAGATGCGCGAAACCAAATCGTTTGAGATATTTATTTAGGCTTAAAAACATTTAAATCATTTTTTTTTTTTTTTTTTTTTTTTTTTTTTTTCAAAATGTGAAAATTTTCACGATTTAATAAATCCTACTGTTTTAAAATACGATGCTGTTGGGATTTTGACACAAAGTCTAGTATGGATAGACTTCCTTGTTGCAGCTTCCATGTTTTCCGCACTACGATATGCTTTCTCTTTTTTCAATTCCTTCTATTAGCTCACACTCTCCCTATATATATATCTTGTTCCAATTTTCAATCGTTCATAAAATACTTTTTATTCATCCACTCAAGTTCAAATACATTTTTTTGAACTTGGAGTGGATGGCACTGGATGTTGATGCAGTTGTTTGAAATATTAATTAATTCATTAAATTTAATTAATTCATTTTTTTTTTTTTTTTTTTTTTTTTTTTTTTTGCATTTAAGTTGCATGTATCTACCAATAGATGGCGCCAGATAAAGTTAAAAAAATAAATGAAAATTATTTATGAAGGACTTTCTGCAATAGAGTGAAAAAAAAAGTAGGAATTGACTTAACATTTTTTATATTTTTTTATATTACTTGTTTAAGTATAGCAGTCCTAAATAAGGAAGAATTTGCTACAATTCTGCATATTAGTTCCAATAATATAATAATCAAATAATGAAAAAAATTACTTATTGATATTCAAAATGGTTTTTTTGCAATTTTTTAATTCTGTTAAAAGATTTCGAAGCTAGCCATGGATTGCGTCAACCCATCTTTCGGATATAATGGATGAACTCTTGAAAAGACTAAAATGGATGACTTTGGAAACACCCTGATTAGAATCAGCGGATGAAAATAAAAATACACACGTGGGGAAAAAGGGTCTCGCAACAAAGAAAAAAAACCTGCTATAAAATTTAATTTTTTTATTATTCATAATTATTAAATTATTCATGTTGGAAGGAAAACCGAATTAAGTTATTAGATTCTGAAAAGAATACTCTGTTGATATAATTGGAAGACAACACACATTTTTAAGCTTGAAACAAAAGAAAAAAATTTATGAGAGAAAATTGAGAAATAGTACACAAAGTATATAAATACAATTGCAATTTTTTTGGTCCGTTTGGTTATTAACTGTTATACACATATTTTTAAAAATTTACATTCAAAGAATTTTAGTAGAGAAATATTTTGAGAATTTGAGGAGAGAATTTTTTGATTTTGTTGCTTCACATTTGGTTCCTGTAGAAATTCTCTCAGTTTCTTTTCTTAATTTTCTGAGAAGTGAAGATGAGGGTGATTATATCATAAAATGAACGATAATTCTTTCTCAAACTAATATATGGATATAGTGTTTTATTTATATTTTAAAATCAATGCCAAAATGTTTTAATTAATGACAAATGTATTAATTCTCAAATAAAAGGAATATTTTATTTTTGTAAACAATTATAAATAGAAAAAAAATTTATTAACTTTTTTACTGTGATTTAAATGTACAAAACATATAAAAATGAATATTGTAAACATTTAAAAATGAATATAATCTTGGATTATATTAATCGTGTAATACACTACGTAAAAAAAGTAGAAGGACACTTGATTTTGTAACAATAACCGAAAAATATTTTATTTTTATTAAAATTTTTTATTAGAAACATTTTACAAATATTTTAAAAATACAATTTTAACATCAGAATTATGATATTCAAACATAAAATATTAATGGCAACAAAAATAGTTTCTCTTTTTTGAAAATTTGTAAAAAAAGTAGAAGGACAGCATTATAATGAATGAAAAAATAGTGATTTTAATAAGGAATGTTCTTCCCATTGGCCTTTATAACTTCAAATATTCTGTTTGGAAGTTAATTGTACAGAGATTGTACTTCTGTTTGACAAAAATTGCCCCACGAGTCATTCAATGCTTCTCGAAGCTGAGTTAGCGAATCAAACTCGACGAATTAGCATTTCCCAGATGTTTTCCACTATATAAAGGTCAGGACTTTTGGCTGGCCATGGTAAAACATCCACATTATTTGTTAGGAACCAATTTTTGACTCCAGTCGCGGTGTGAATGGAAGCTCCATCTTGCTGAAACTTCCACTCTTTACCCCCCAAGTCAGAGCCATAAGGAAGAAGTTCGGAATTCAGCACTTGAATGTAGTCTCTATGTTTTTGCTTACCATTTAAGAAAACCAGACTTGTCCTTCCTCCGTATCCAACAGCCAACCAAACCATTAAGCTCCTCCTCCCATTTGTCGTGTTGAATAGTATTCATCTTCATTCCCCAGACAATGCCAGTAGTGCTGATATCCGTCTGGACCGTCTAAGTTAAATTTCTTTTCATCGGAAAATATCACAGAAGTTCATTCTGTAGTCCAGGACATGTGCTCCTTAGCCCACGCTAAACGGTTATCAATGTGAGCTTGTGTCCACTTAGGATGATGTTTCCGTTTTTTGAAAATTAATTTTTTAGATATTTTAATATAGGTTGTAAACCGTTTGTTTCGTCACATGATTAAGTCCAGCTTGATTTCTTGCCTTTGAAACACTTCCTTTGTTCTTCTTAAGCACACGAACAAGTTTTCTTTCATCACGTAGTGTTAACTTTTTCGGTCTAAAAGTCTTCTTTTTCTTTCCATTTTTATAAGGATTTCTGATAAAGTTTGAAACTGTGTTGGGGCTCACCTGCAACAATCGAGCAATCTCTCTGATACCTTTACCATCATTTTGATATGCGGAAAATCAGCCTTTTGAAAATCGTTCAAAGGTATTCCTTTAGGCATTTCTGAGAACGGAGAAACAGCGTAACTTTTAAACAAATTAGATTTTTTTGACAGAAAAGGATAAAACAAAGTACAAAATCACTATTTAACTAAATAACAACGCACTAAATTAAATATATTAGCAAGTGTCCTCCTACTTTTTTTACGCATCGGAAATTATATATACTAATTTTATTATTAATATTAGTGGTAGATGTTTAATTTTTGCCTAAAATGAAAAAAAGGGTCATTAAACTAAATCTGCATAAATATCTGGTAGTTGGGAGAAAATAAGAGATATTAATTGGCAAAAAAACACTGTCCTTCTATTTTTTTTACGCAGTGTACATTTAAATATGCTTGATTGTAATTTTTTTTACAGATATGAGCATTTTTTATATTGTACTTGATATTCAAAGAATTTATTATTATTTAATTACCGAAAAACATCAAAATTATTTATATTATAAGTTTAAAACAGTTATTTAATACTTGTGAATAATTTTGTTTATCACTAGTAGATGTGGAACCGCGTTGTTCTACTTCAATGAATAATATTTTTATGTGTATACATACACATATATACATATACATATACTTATCTATACATATAGAAATAAAATAACAATAAATATTAACTTCAAATATTGAAACAAATATTCAATGTTTAAAATAACAAATATCGTTATTGCTGTCTACATATCTGTAAAACATACTAGACATTCCAGCAAATATATGGACTGCTTCATTTCTGTAAAAGTTTAGGAAACGTGAGTTTTAACAAGAGAATCCTACATGGAATAATTCGAAAGAGATGGATATAATTTCGTAAGACAGTCCTACATGGAATTCTTTTAATGTGGAGAATTAGAGGTTGATAAACCTTGTCCACGAAGACCACCAACGCGGCAATTTAGAGTCATCTTCGTGACAGATCGCGGACCTCTAGGGCAGCTTTTTACTCGACATTACCTCCCACATTCGGAAGTCCCGGAGAATATTAATTGTGTTACTCATCTCCCCCGCTGCGGTGTGTGGCTGCTGTCAACGAAAAGCTTCCTCTCGTGTCACAATCCGCCCACGCATTTATAGTTTAAAAACATCACTATTAAGTACTTCCGGAGGTGTTTGAACTGGAAGTGTCTCGCTTGATTTCATTCGAAGACCGGATAAGTTGTGCTCAGGGGAAAAAGAAAGTGTGCTCATGCGCATTCTTTCCACGAGATTTCTGATAATTCCACTTCCAAGTAAATAAATAAAGAAAATTTTAGGGAAATGTGGAACTAATAATAATCCCAAACCCTCTTATTTGGAACTATAAAACTCATAAATTTAAAAGGGAGCTTATAATCAAGAAGAATTTTATCTCGAACCTTATATAGAACAACCTTATCTAGAGATTACTTCCTCACTCTTCTGTGACTGAAAATTGTCTTAAATTTAAGAAAGTACACTTATAATACAGATGGAAATTTTATCGACATTTAAGGAGGAATGAAAATTATCGATAAAAACCAATTTCTTATAAGAAAAAAAAAACTTTAACTGTCTAGTAACTTCTAAAGAACAAGTAATATAAAAAAAAAAAAAAAAATTTAAGTCAATTCCTACTGTATATTGCAGAAAGTCCTTTATAAATAATTTTCATTCCTTTTTTTAAGTTTATCTGGCGTCATTTATTAATAGATACATGCAGCTTGAATAAAAAAAACTGAAATTAATTAATTAAATTTAATGAATGAATTAACATTTAAAAAAACTGTATTAACATCCACTGTCCTCCACTACGAGTTCAAAAAAAAACAAAAATGCATTTGAACTTGAGTGGAAGAATAAAAAGTATTTTATGAACGATTGAAAATTTGAACAAGATATATATAGGGAGAGTGTGAGCTAATAGAAGGAATTGAAAAAGAAAGAAAATTCTAGTGAAATGTGGAACTAATAATAATCCCAACCCCCTTTTTGGAACTGTAAAATTCGTAAATTTAAAAAGGGAGCTTATGATCAAGAATAAAGAACAATCTTAATCTCGAAATTACTTCCTCACGCTGAAGACAGAAAACTGTCTTAAATTTAAGTAAGTACACTTATAATAGAGATGAAAATTTTATCGATATGAATCGAGGAGGAATGAATTATGAGATTAATTTTATCGATAAGTTTATTATGAGATTGGTTTTTATCGATAAAAATCAATCTCATATAATAAAGAAAAAAAGTTTAAAAAAAAAAAAAAAAAACATTTAACTCTTTAGTAACTTCAAAAAAAAAAAAAAAAAAAAAAAAAAAAAAAAAAAAAGTGTTCGTATTTTTAGAGATTTCACACAAATTTTCACAATCTGTCATTGAAATATAATTTTTTTAATGAGTGGTTTTTATTATTGTAATAGTATTCAATGAATATACATGACTAAACGTTGGGTGCTTTCGATATATATATACCCATTTTTTTTCACTCTATTATGTCATTTTGCAGTAAACAGAAATTTATTCAATTAAAATATTTTGGAGAAATAAAAAATAATAATAAAATTTAATAAAAGAAATATTCTGACAACAACAAATATTTTTTTAAAGAAATTAACAAGTGTAACTGGAATTTGTTATAAGATATCAAAGAATCTTAGTGTTGGCATACCTATAGACAAAACCACATAAAAATGCTTTCATTTATTACTGTTGCCTAACTATAGTACAATAATCGATTCGCCAGTTTTCGAATTGATTACTTAACCACATGTTTACTTTTCACACAAGCGGAAGTCGAAGTGCAGTAAGGATTTCGATGCAAGGATTTTATTTAACATGATAAAGATAGTTAATGAAGGTGGCATAATTTGTTCTAGTGTGACCTAACAAACCAAATGCCCTTCTTTCCTTTGTATCTGTGATAAATTATATCTTTAAGATGTGATGCGGTGACTAAAAAATTATTTCGACGTTATCTTTGCATCAATATTATTGTATAATTTTTTCAGTTAAAATTATTCCTGTATTTAGAAAATGTTTTATACCTCACTACTTTGTAGATATTAAACAACAAGCCTCTAGTGCTCTATCTTCAATAGATTTTACTATGTTTCAAATCTGCATATCAGTAGAGGACAATAACAAATCAAATGCTAAATATTAAAAAACAACTTCAAAATTAATTTGAATAAAATTAAATGTTACTTCCATATTTCTGAGCAAACCTACAAAGTACAATCCTGAAAATTATACTGTAATATATTCCAAAACATAATCCCAGTGATATTGATCCAGCCTCCACCAATGTCCACCGGTCACTTTGATAACACCACCGTGGCCATAAAAAGATTTTCCCCCCAAAAGAGATCTAAAGCCGGCAATCTCCATACATAAATGAAAAGTGATCCATGTGCTGATATGAGCATGAATAAGTATTAGGTATCCCCATGTTGGAGAGGTCTCATGGGCCAACTATGGGGTGGACAGGGAAAGAACTTTTTCCCACGGGCCACCAATCTAGACACGGAAGATTGGATCTGAGTGAATATACTCTATGACGCATCAATTTATACAACGAATTAATGCAAGGGCTTACCATGAAAAGTGTGGGTTGCTGGTCTTATTACTTGTAACACATGTGAAAGCATATAAACACAGCCTTGAAAATAATTAGATAACCAATACAGATTTAATATAACGTCTATATAGGTAAATAAAATATTTTTCACTTACAGGTATAGAAAAAAAAAATAATGCACATGCATTTTTTTTTAAACCACCCCTTTCAAGAAATTTATAACACCATACGAAGAACACTTTAAATTATTATTATTAATAATTAAAATTAAATTATTAATACACTTTAAATTATTATTAATTAAATTTGTTGCGTTTAAAATACTTTTTTTTTTTTTTTTTTTACATCGGTGTACCATTTATGTACATCTCAAACAGCCCACTAACGGTTAATGAGGAGTGAACAAGGCTTTGAATAGACTTTTAGTGGTAACTGCTCAACATTTATGTGCCGTGAGAGAAAATGTGGAAAACTCCTACCATGCAGACCAACTCCTACAGACCAACAAACCAACTCCTACGATGCCAAATGTTTTTTACACACATTGTCACAATCGCCATCGAGTCTCTTCGTTTCTTATAGGTGATTGCAACAATGTGAATTCAATCTTCAGCATTCCTGCAGGCTAACTGCGCACCACGAATCGGGAACTTATTTGTTTTGAAACCCATAAAAGTTGACCGGAAAATATTTTGATGAATATTTCCCGTCGTTAGCGGACATTTTATCTATTCCATTCTTCTGGACCTAGTGTAGGCTTTCCTGCACTAGGGGGGTTAGTAACAACAATAACAACTTTTATATGAAGAAAAAGAAACTCAAATAAGTTTTATTTAATAAATCCTGATTGAAATATTGTATAATAGGAAAATCTATGCGAGAAAGAGATATATTTAACAAAAAATACGAAAGATATAGTTTGTAGCATTTAAATAATATGATTTATAAGCTTTTTTTTTTTCTTCTGAATGTTTTCGCCTTTCTGTGGCCCGACGTCTTACTCAAAGGAGAACGATTCACAAACGTCCTAAAAACTTCATCTCACTGACAACTGACGGCACTTCACTGACGGCACTTTTGACGGCACTTTTAGTGGTGTAAAGAACACAAAGACTGGAGTCACGTCCCATTTACAAATAGAGTGCCGAAAAAGACTCTCAATTCTAGTTGATACGGAGAGAAGTTGGGAAGCGGTACTAGAAAGAGACTGCTATGATGTTTCTTGCGTGTTAGTCCGGCTGGATGAGCTTCAAATTTTCTAACAGAGGTGCTGTTACCAGAGATAGCAGGTAATCCTCCCCAGCGTGCCTCTCTTCCGAGGTTCTGTTTGTGCAAACCGCATTTTCATGGACCATAATGCTTGCCACAATGGACATGGGCTGTTGAAGAGCTTCTAGAATACCACTAGAATGTAATGGTCAACGTGTTCTCCTGATTAGCATATTATGCGTGGGATGCTTTGGGCAGACGCGTAATAACACCTCAGCAAATGAAACAGGTGCTGGTTGAAAAATAATTACACTTACCTAAACAGCCGTTAAATAAGCAAGAAAACAATGCAGTTAAAGAAAGTTATATTCCTTATTAAGGCTCATTGATCGTTAATAGAGAGTTTTTGCATGCCGTACGTTAGTTACCGTAGGACGTCCGTTAGCTTTTTCTCTATAGCGCGCATGCTCAGTTTCCTATGAGCATGCGCGCTATAGAGAAAAAGCTAACGGACGTCCTAGGGTAACTAACGTACGGTATGCAAATACTCTCTATTCTCTTAGGCAGACAACCTTTTGTACTAACGCTATTTTTTCTATAAAGCCTAAATCTTTGCATTAACACTACTTTTCTTATAAAGCCTAAGCATTTGTACTAAAGCTACTATTTGATAAAGCCTAAACAATTGTACTAATACTACTTTTTTTTTAAATTTTATAATGCCTAAACATTTGATTTAACGCTACTTTTTCGAAAATGCTTAAACATTTGTACTAATGCTACTTTTTCCATAAAGCCTAAGAATTTGTACTAATGCTACTTTTTCGATAAAGCCATTTTTTCTTTGATTCCATACTGTATGCGTTCTATTGGTTCTACAAAATGCTGACTGCCATTTATATTTCATATCTCCCAGGTGATTTCTTGCGGTGTTAGGGTGAAACAAATTACTTGTTAAGTATTTACTCGCCAGTATATGATGATTGTGGTCCAGAAGAAGACCGAAATAGACTTAAAGTTCGATTTATCGTGAAAACCTTCATAGAAATAGTTATTATATATTTAAATACCCTTTTAAACAGTCATACATTGAGAATTGGTCATTTAAATACATTATGTGATGTTACTCCACTTAGTAAAAAAATATTATATTAACAACATAAACTTAAACAAAAAAAAAAAAAAAAGAAACTTGCTGATAAACTCAACTTTTAAGAAATATTATTCTTGTTGTCCCATAAGTCATAATCTTCCCTTATTTTTTTGTGGTAAAACTCCTAGTTCCCTGCAGCAAAAATACGGCGGAAGTAAATATAATTCGGAATCTCTCTTGAGAAAACTCTCCACAATTCATTACGAGAGTAAAAAGAAAAAAAGCACTTGATAATCTTTAAAGGGGAAAAAAGAAGAGAGAGAGGCACTTGTTTGATGTTGCGCAGACGATACGGAACGCTTCGGATTCCCAGAGCATCGGATGACAGACGCCCTGACTCACCGAAGGGGGACCCCCATGAGTCACGTGCGAATTATGCGTGCTGTGGGTGTTAAGGCTCGTTCCCACCGAGGCGAGAGACGAAGATGGGAGGCAAGCGACCAAATTTTTTCCCCCCTTCACAGCGAAACGTCAGTGCGTGCATAGTGCAAAACCGCTTGAAGTTGAAAGTTGGGCTACTCCACGCGGCGAACTGCAAACCGGTTTCAGGCGACCGCGGTGAGGTCAAATTTTGGTCGCTTGCATCTTGTCGCCTTGGTGAGCACGAGCCTTTAGGGTCCACCTGCTGCTGCTTCATCCTCCCACCATCTTTTAAGTCACGGTTATGGTTTGCATAATGAGACTGAAACTTCTCTCTCTCTCTTTCTGTATATACTACTATGTCCAAAAAGTAAAAACAATACTCAATTTAAATTTCCCAGGCATATGGTATTTTAATTTATTTTCATTTTTTAGGTTGTTGACGCTGCGCTTGACATCTGTATGAAATATGACTTCAAAATATGCATTAGTGCTTGAGTTATGCTTGGCTTTGTGATACTCTAAAACGGTTTCCGGCGATTTTTGAAATGTATCTTCAGTCGACTCAAAATGGCGTCATCGGAGTGGTCTTTTGAGTTTAGGGTAGAAGTAGCACGATGCTAAATTAGGTGAATACGGTGGTTGTGGAAAGATATGGGTTTCATTTTTGGCGAAAAAGTCACGAAGAATCAATGCAGTGTGAACTGGCGCATTCAGTGTTTTCGGCATCAATCGAGATTTGATGCGTTTGAGACACAAAACATCTTTTAAAATGGAATTTTGAAATTCCAACATCATCCGCAATGTCTCTAATTGTAAATCGACGGTTTGCAAGCACCCAATCTTTAATTTTTTGGACGTGAGCTTCGTCGGTTGACGTTGAGGGTCGACCCGAGGGCTCTTGGTCTATAACGCGTTCTCTGCCTTCTTTGAACTGCTTATACCATTTCTAAATTCTTTCCGATGTAGGAATGCTCACCGAATGCCTTCTGCAACATTCTATACATTTTCCGCAAACAAAATTGAATGCAAGTTCTTTGCTCAATGAATTCAGACATTTCAAAAATTGCAAGAATCAGTTTTAGCGTCTCACGAAGCCAAGTGTACAAATACTAATGAATATTTTGACGTCAAATTTCACATAGATGTCAAGGACAGTAAGAATAATCTAAAAAAGAAAAAAAATTGAAATTCCATAAGCTCCGGGAATTTTAAATTGAAAGTTGGTCTTACTTTTTGGAAACAGTAGTCATATATATAAAAATATATATTACTCTTCGTTAAATGTAATCTTACATTTCTTCTTAAAAGGCTAAAGTAGTAGTAATTTTTTTGAAGTACATGTGAAACTGTAGGTCACGGTCTAATTAGGCTAAAGTTTGCACAAACTGACTGGAGAGCGATAAACCAAGCCTTTAAAATTTTGAGACTGTAACGGTTAGATTAAGATTTCTGAAGTTTACTAAAACTAATAAGATCAAATTCACTTTGCACTATATAAGATAAATTTGAAATAACAGAAATTTCTGACAGGCAGATAATATTGAAAAAAGTAACAGTCCAAAGACCTAAAAAAAGAAGGGGGGTGAAAAGTTAATAAAAAAAAAAGTTCCGTTATGACAGTGCAAATACATTTTTTAAAAATAAAAAAACATCCATGTATAAATTGAATTAAAAAAACATATAAATTGATCTAAAATACATGAAATATTAGTCACAAAAATTCTTCGATTTATTTAATATTATCGTTGAAAACAAACTAAATTAATTAATTAAATTAAATTCTAATTCTGTACATTATTTTTGACAATAGCAGTCATTTTAAGTTGAGTAATAATTACTATATTCCTTTAATTAATATTACATTTCAAAACGATTCAAAATAATTACTTTTTTTTTACTGAGAAAGATTATCTCACTATACGGCAAGCCAAATGAATTAGGTATTGCCATATTAATCATTCATTTTTCAATATTACTAAAATGCGTTCCTTAAATTTATTCGAAAAGTTAAAATAACAAGGTACAAAAAACAGCAGTAATATTTATTGAAAAGAATTAAGTATCTTTCAGTTTAAAAGATACATTTTCAGCTAGGTATGCAATCCCTTTCTTTCATCAAGCCTTAGTAGACCCCTTAAAATAACATAAATTTTGCTTAACGAATTTCAGAAGCTTAGAGCAAAGATGTAAGAGTGAGGAATCCCGATATTTATGGCTCACAAACGGTGACAGAAAACGCGGAGCAAATAAGAACCGGAAACCGACAACATTTTAAATCCACCCTTGGCGCGAGTCCAGATGAAAAGTTACTTGAACCTCAGTTCTGCTTGACAGTTTTCACGCGAAAACGTGTCCCAACAAATGTTGAGGCAAATTAAAGTGACACCAACGTAAATAAATAAATAAATAAAATAACAAAAACATCAGCAAATCCGCCGAAATCTTTATTTTTATTTTTATTTTTAGTTTGTTTTATCAATCCGTGTAGTTGTCAAAATAAATAATTATGAAAATTATAATTTGTTTTTTCTTTTTTACTTAAATTACATGTCTTTTGCAGGGGCCTGATGGCCGAGTGGAGCTGGCGCTCGGTACCACAGGTTTCGGGTTCGAATCCCGGTGGTGCCATGCATGTTTGTAGTGGTTCGGAATCCACTTTAAACAGTAGGTCCCGGTTTCATATGGCTGTAAAGAATTAGGTGTAGGGCTGACAATAATACCCCTTAAAAGAAAATATGTCATGTTTCGGAATCTACCAGTAGATAGATGGCTTTGGCCAACCATGGGGCTGTTGGGCTTTTGAAGAAGAATTTAATTAGGATTGTAGAGCTTTGTGGGGGTAGTGTTGCTCGCATCCGTAGCATATTTTCAAGCTATTCATGTCCCCTGACTAGTATTAAAAGAGTAACAGCGCTGCAGCCCTTGCTCATGACAAAGTTTAACTGTCTTTTTATTGCCAGCTGTATTAAAACAACAAAATTTCTTCTTTACTAACATTACAGAAAAGTCGGTTTGAGCCTCCAACATAACAGCTCAGCATCTGTTTCTCTCCAATGCCAATTGCGGCCTGGTGGCCAACTGGCTAGCGCTCTGGCCTTTGGTATCCCAGGCTTCAGGTTCGAATCCTGGCGGTGGCATGGATGTTTGTGAGTGGTTCGGAATCCACGTTAAACAGTAAGTCCCGGTCTGTTTAGCCTAAAGTATGTACAAGATGACCATAGAGCGACAAACCAAACCAATCCAGTGCCAATTTTCAGTTGTCTAAGATCCTCTTCGACACCATCCTTTCCCTTGGTCTTCCTATTGTTGAACAATTTACATAACACAATCCTTTTAATGACGTTTCCCTCATCTCTGCGATGTACATGTCCGATCCAGCGGATTCTTTGTGATTGGATGTATCTCACAATGTCTCTATTTTTAGTTGGGTGTTCAATTTCTTTGTTGGGAATCTAATTCATATAGTATTGTCAACACTTTTTCCAAAATAAATTATATTTATTTTCCAAAAAACAAACAAACCATTTCCGTACTTCGTTAACATTTTCATTCAAGAGCATAACTTCGGCGTGCAAGAGCATAACCTTCCATAAATCAGGAAGAAGAAAAAACCTTCTTAGAAATTTTCTTGTTTTGATTAGTCCAGATTTATATTATGTGAGAAAATCAAGAAAACTCTCACACAACCAAACCGATGATAGCAAAGCATTTGGTTAACATGCATGATCAAGTGTGATCGATATATTTCTAAATTGCTGAGAATATACAGAGGAGTTTTTATATAACCGATTTCACAAAAGCTGCTGCGTATGATGCATAAGCATTTGGTTAACATGCATGATCAAGTGTGATCGATATATTTCTAAATTGCTGAGAATATACACAGGAGTTTTTTATAACCGATTTCACAAAAGCTGCTGCGTATGATGCATAAGCATTTGGTTAACATGCATGATCAAGTGTGATCGATATATTTCTAAATTGCTGAGAATATACAGAGGAGTTTTTTATAACCGATTTCACAAAAGCTGCTGCGTATGATGCATAAGCATTTGGTTAACATGCATGATCAAGTGTGATCGATATATTTCTAAATTGCTGAGAATATACACAGGAGTTTTTTATAACCGATTTCACAAAAGCTGCTGCGTATGATGCATAAGCATTTGGTTAACATGCATGATCAAGTGTGATCGATATATTTCTAAATTGCTGAGAATATACAGAGGAGTTTTTTATAACCGATTTCACAAAAGCTGCTGCGTATGATGCATAAGCATTTGGTTAACATACATGATCAAGTGTGATCGATATATTTCTAAATTGCTGAGAATATACAGAGGAGTTTTTTTATAACCGATTTCACAAAAGCTGCTGCGTATGATGCATAAGCATTTGGTTAACATGCATGATCAAGTGTGATCGATATATTTCTAAATTGCTGAGAATATACAGAGGAGTTTTTTTATAACCGATTTCACAAAAGCTGCTGCGTATGATGCATAAGCATTTGGTTAACATGCATGATCAAGTGTGATCGATATATTTCTAAATTGCTGAGAATATACAGAGGAGTTTTTTATAACCGATTTCACAAAAGCTGCTGCGTATGATGCATAAGCATTTGGTTAACATGCATGATCAAGTGTGATCGATATATTTCTAAATTGCTGAGAATATACAGAGGAGTTTTTTATAACCGATTTCACAAAAGCTGCTGCGTATGATGCATTTGGATTAAGCATTTGGTTAACATGCATGATCAAAGTGTGATCGATATATTTCTAAATTGCTGAGAATATACAGAGGAGTTTTTTATAACCGATTTCACAAAAGCTGCTGCGTATGATGCATAAGCATTTGGTTAACATGCATGATCAAGTGTGATCGATATATTTCTAAATTGCTGAGAATATACAGAGGAGTTTTTATAACCGATTTCACAAAAGCTGCTGCGTATGATGCATAAGCATTTGGTTAACATGCATGATCAAGTGTGATCGATATATTTCTAAATTGCTGAGAATATACAGAGGAGTTTTTTATAACCGATTTCACAAAAGCTGCTGCGTATGATGCATAAGCATTTGGTTAACATTGATCAAGTGTGATCGATATATTTCTAAATTGCTGAGAATATACAGAGGAGTTTTTTTATAACCGATTTCAAAAAGCTGCTGCGTATGATGCATAAGCATTTGGTTAACATGCATGATCAAGTGTGATCGATATATTTCTAAATTGCTGAGAATATACAGAGGAGTTTTTTATAACCGATTTCACAAAAGCTGCTGCGTATGATGCATAAGCATTTGGTTAACATGCATGATCAAGTGTGATCGATATATTTCTAAATTGCTGAGAATATACAGAGGAGTTTTTATAACCGATTTCACAAAAGCTGCTGCGTATGATGCATAAGCATTTGGTTAACATGCATGATCAAGTGTGATCGATATATTTCTAAATTGCTGAGAATATACAGAGGAGTTTTTTATAACCGATTTCACAAAAGCTGCTGCGTATGATGCATAAGCATTTGGTTAACATGCATGATCAAGTGTGATCGATATATTTCTAAATTGCTGAGAATATACAGAGGAGTTTTTATAACCGATTTCACAAAAGCTGCTGCGTATGATGCATAAGCATTTGGTTAACATGCATGATCAAGTGTGATCGATATATTTCTAAATTGCTGAGAATATACAGAGGAGTTTTTTATAACCGATTTCACAAAAGCTGCTGCGTATGATGCATAAGCATTTGGTTAACATGCATGATCAAGTGTGATCGATATATTTCTAAATTGCTGAGAATATACAGAGGAGTTTTTTATAACCGATTTCACAAAAGCTGCTGCGTATGATGCATAAGCATTTGGTTAACATGCATGATCAAGTGTGATCGATATATTTCTAAATTGCTGAGAATATACAGAGGAGTTTTTTATAACCGATTTCACAAAAGCTGCTGCGTATGATGCATAAGCATTTGGTTAACATGCATGATCAAGTGTGATCGATATATTTCTAAATTGCTGAGAATATACAGAGGAGTTTTTATAACCGATTTCACAAAAGCTGCTGCGTATGATGCATAAGCATTTGGTTAACATGCATGATCAAGTGTGATCGATATATTTCTAAATTGCTGAGAATATACAGAGGAGTTTTTTATAACCGATTTCACAAAAGCTGCTGCGTATGATGCATAAGCATTTGGTTAACATGCATGATCAAGTGTGATCGATATATTTCTAAATTGCTGAGAATATACAGAGGAGTTTTTTTATAACCGATTTCACAAAAGCTGCTGCGTATGATGCATAAGCATTTGGTTAACATGCATGATCAAGTGTGATCGATATATTTCTAAATTGCTGAGAATATACAGAGGAGTTTTTTATAACCGATTTCACAAAAGCTGCTGCGTATGATGCATAAGCATTTGGTTAACATGCATGATCAAGTGTGATCGATATATTTCTAAATTGCTGAGAATATACAGAGGAGTTTTTTATAACCGATTTCACAAAAGCTGCTGCGTATGATGCATAAGCATTTGGTTAACATACATGATCAAGTGTGATCGATATATTTCTAAATTGCTGAGAATATACAGAGGAGTTTTTTTATAACCGATTTCACAAAAGCTGCTGCGTATGATGCATAAGCATTTGGTTAACATGCATGATCAAGTGTGATCGATATATTTCTAAATTGCTGAGAATATACAGAGGAGTTTTTTATAACCGATTTCACAAAAGCTGCTGCGTATGATGCATAAGCATTTGGTTAACATGCATGATCAAGTGTGATCGATATATTTCTAAATTGCTGAGAATATACAAAAGAGTCTTTTAAAATCTGCATAGAAGAGCATGTTGTTGTTCTCATGCATCTGCAAATACAGAGACAGTTAATATTTACCCTATATGCAAGGACTATGGTGCTGTTACTCATTTAACACTACTCAGGGGCATGTGTAGCTTGAAGATATGCTACGGACGCCATTAACACTATCAGCCCAACGTTCTACGATACTATTAGACCGGGATCAACGGTTTAATGTGGATTCCGAACCACTAACAAGCATCCATACTAACTCCAGAATTCGAACCTGAAGCCTGTGCTACCAAGGGCCTGAGAGCGAGCCAATTGGCCCTCAGGCCGCCTACGTAGAAGAGCATGTATTTTTATAATCTGCATAGAAGAACGTGTTTTAATACCCCATTTCAAAAACGCTCCTGCGTATGAAGATTGCTTTAATAATCTTTCAAATAAAGGCAATGCAGTGTTCTATTTTATGAGATATAAAAATATCGAGATTCTCTGTTTTATATTTCATTAATTGCTAGGTATTTAATTTTAGTTAGAAAATTGTTTTTTTGTTAAATGTTTAATACTTCAATGAATTGGTATTTTTTCTTATCAGTATTTGTTTGCGGCAGACAGTGTTGATTGAGCCGGGCTTTTTTCCTGGTTGAATTTTATTAAATATTTTTTTTAAAATATTCAAATTGAATGAATTAAATAAATTATTAATTATCTACAAATTAAATTTTTATTTTCTGTCCAATATTTCTTAGTTTTAACGCTATTTTTTTATATATTTGAATCACAGGAGTACAAAATTATCATATTATTAGGAATATTATTAGAAAAATAATTATTATTAATATTAATTATATAAATTTAAAATAATTTTCATTTATTTAACAATTAATTAATTTAATAATGATATTTTATTACATAACATTTAATTTGTTAAATAATTAATTTAATAATAAATTTAAAAATTAATTAATTAATTATTTAATACTTTTTAAATTTATTAATAATATAAATTTATTAATAAATTGTAATAATAATTGTGCTTTAAGATATCCGCGACCAGATCTTTACACAACTTAAATCGTAAAATCATAATAACTTAATGGTCTCATTTTTAGCGCGATAATTCGAAAATTTTGTGTAGTTCTTTGAAAGACTAGATGAATATGGAGAGCCAATTATTTCACTTTGATATTGGCGTTTAAAAATAATTTCAAATATCAGATACTACCATAGCAGTTGATAGTGAATCTAAAACAAGAAATGTTAAAAAGAAAAAAATCATGCGATAAAATGTAACTTTAATTACAACAGAATTTAGGACACGCTAAACTAAAGAGACATCTTAGACGTCTTCAAAATTCATAAGATTTTGGAAAAGGCCAATCAAATTTCTTTTTAAATTGCTGTATTGCATTTAATAATGTGAGAGCTTACACATAGTTAATTCGATAAATTGAAAAGTGTCAAATGTTAACAGCATTAAAGTGAGCGCGCAAGGATTAAGTTAAATAATTGTCCTTTCGTGTAGTAACGATTTAAAATGCCTAGTAATAATTTTTAGTGACTCTGTATGCATATCAGTTAGAAGAGTTGAATAGATATTTTAGACAGAGTAGAGTCCAGTTTAATTCTATTTATGTAATTTCGGTCATTTTATTCTAGAGGTTTAACTGGCCAAAAATGTCACTTGCCAAAAATTGCAAGCTTTTTTTTTATTACGAAGGCATGTTTGTTTTTTATTCCAATTTTTTTTCTTTAAATTTATTATTTTTTATTTGCTGTGTAGCCGAAAAGCTACAAAAAAACCTAATTAGTTATTTTTCAATCGAATAAAAACTATAATTTTCTTATATTGTAATAATACGTTATAAAAATGATAAAATATAATTTTATAGTGTAATATAATATAATTTAGATATAATACAATATTAGAATATATAATTTTGTATAATTAATTCTAATGATAATATAAAAACGTCATTGAAACGTCATCAAACAAATCAGTGAACCTTTTCAATGTTTTTAAATTCCAATGTACTGAAATGTGTGTTAAAAACAAATTTCCGGAAAGAATGTATTAAATTTTTACAAAATTGAAATGGTAATGATAAAGAGAGATCTCAAAAGGATCATGAAAGACTCATTTATAGATAATTTACTTCCAAGTTGGATGAAATAATATTTAAATAAGTATTAAAAAAATGTACTTAAAAAATATTAATTTTTTTTTTTTTTTTCATTAAATATTAAGCTAAATTCTTTTTTTAAATAAATTTGAAATTGTAATTTAATTGTTTTAATTAAATTTGAATTTTTTAATATAATTTAATTTTTATTTTGACATCGTAATATTTTATTTCATTTAAAGTTTTCGAAAATTAATCTATCCTACTTAAACGCACCGTGTTTGCAGGTGTAAAACAGTTTTCCGTTAAAGAAGTTAAACAACTTTCAAATTTATTTTCATTCAAGGCCATGGTCGTATGACAAGACTGAAATAACTCACTATTATTCTAATAATTTGCTTCTCCAACGGTTATGTCAAACTTTTTTTACGATCATGTTCGTTTATAATTTTTCTCGATGTTTTTGGTGGTACCCACTTGAACGAATGATTTTTTGATAGAGAAAAAGCGAAATGTTCGAACAGTTTGAGCAAAATTGAAATCTGTCCAATCAAAGGTCTAAAACAGGCTTGGCCAACCCAAATGATCTTGCAGGCCACTTTGGAAATGCATCCTAATTCCACGGGCCGCATATAAAATTATATATCCCCCTATCAGATTTAGGCCCACTATAGACGTTGTTTTTTGGAGTGAAAAATTGAAACATAATGAGTTACTATTTTTGTGTCTACTATTATTCCTACATGTAAACATAGATAATATAATAATAATGATACTAAATGCACATTGTAAAGAAATATATAACACTAAAAATGAAATATAAAAAATATATAAATATAAATGAAATAAAAAGAAATGATATCACTAAAAAATAGTAAATTTTACTAGTGCGATATGTGTTTCTCCACTCTTTCACTTAGCTTTTGCAAATCGATCTCCATTTGAGTATTTGCACACCGTAACGGGTGTTGCAGGATAGCGTCCGTTATGTTTGTGCGTGTTTTGTGTTGGGTCAATTTCATTTCAGAAAAAAACGATTCGCAGGTGTAACTTGAACCAAAAGCGCTAACAACTTGACCTAAGAGTCTAGTTTGCTCTGCTATCAACAATCAACTCTGCATATCTAGAGATGGTCACTGCGTCACTGAGGTCACTTAAAGTGAAACATAGAACCCGTTATATTAGATGTTCCAAGATAGGCGCGCATCATGAGTGCGCAGAATATAATTTAATTATTCTGCGAACTCATAACTGTAAACGCATAACTGTAAACAGGCAATATCTGTCCTAGATTCGCATGAATATTATTTTAAAAACAAAGTTAATTTTTTCTCATAATTTCGACAGATAATTTTTGAATGTACGGATGCACACATAATGTATTTTTTAATACATTAGTTCTCACTACTTTGGCTATTATAAAATAAATATATTTTGTAGAAGTTGTGATACGTCTCACGGGTCGAAAAAACATTCGATGTGGGCCGCGAGTTGGCCACCCCTGGTCTAAAACAATGGGTCAAAATTCGTCCTTTTTTCCCTCAAAACCAGTGGTTCGATAAATTTCAATTACTCTTCAAAATAATACAATTGCACACGAATGTTATACATCATTGGAAAGTGCATGAAATAATGCATACAAAATTATACCTATTATGATGGCTAATTCCATTAAAAATTATTATTATATTACAAATTTGATTCAAATTTATGTACGACTGTTTTTTTAACACTTTCAAATTCTCAAAGAAATACATTGGATTGGAATACACGCTTATACTATCCAACACAGCGGTTGAAAATAACTTTGCACAGAATGATTATAATAAAAGTATCACTTTCAAAATGCTGTAAAAAAAATAATTAATAAATAAAAACACTCATAAAAACACTCCAAATTTGAACTGAAGATAATTGAAGAAGATGGAAACGGTACGGCAACAAAAAAGTTCAAAAGTATATTAATAGATGACGCTGTAAGCGGCCTAAAGAAAGTGAATTCGGCATCCAGTGATATTTTGAATCGATATTACAACGTATTTGGCATCAGTTGCATATTAAACCAACTGTAGTGTTCAATGTGCTTGATTATTTCGGTTTTTTTGACGGAAAAAATAACTTCCAAATTATTCAACAGTTGTGACACTGTTAGTGGAAAGCCCATCCACACGGCAGGGTCATACCAAATTGAATGGGAATAATTGGTGGATGTCATATCGTTTCCCTCTTCTTCAAATATCTTCAATTCGAATTTGAACTCATTGTAATCAGTGGTTCTTTTTAAACAGCATTTTAAAAGCGGGACTTTAATTATAATCACCCTTTATTATGAGGGTTAATTTCATTAAAAGATATCATATTACTAAATTGATTCAAATTTATGTATGACTGTTTTTTAAACGCTTTCAAATTCTCAAAAAATATATTGTATTGGAATACACGCTTTTCTTATCAAACACAACTGTTGAGAATAGCTACGCACATTAAGCAGCATTTATGCTACGTGTATCTTTTTTCAATTATCACGTGCATATAATTAATAAAAGTGATGTCAAGGGCAAAAATGAAATAAAAATTTTTTTTTATAACATTCAATTTCTATTCCTTCCGGTGAGACCAATTCTTTACTTAGTATTTTCAACTGTGATCTAAATATCCAAAGGTTTTTTTTTAAATTTATTTTTAAGAGTAATTTGATATTTCCTTTCTTCCAAAATTTATAGTTTAAAAATCATAGTAACATCTTTTTAATCCCCTGCAATTAATAATACAGTTAATTAATAAAAGATGGACATTTCTTGAAACTTCGTCGGCTCTTAAACTACTCGAATGTTATCATTCTGCTATCGTAATTTATATGTATCTTAAAAGTACGCTTCTTCTTATTCCTTGTCTTGTGACCTTTAAAACGCACCAATTTTTGTAATTGACAAAAAATATAAATATTTCATAAAATAATAAAGGAATTTTGAACATATTTATATCGAGAAGGATGATAGATTATTTTTCTCTCACTTTTACAATAACCTGTTTGCAAAAACTATTATTTTTAATTTTTTTTTACACTGTGTAAGTGTATATAACTATGGCCCTGATAACCGAGGGTCACAGGCTTCGGGTTCGATTCCCGGTGGTGCCATGGATGTTTGTAGTGATTTGGAATCCACTTTAAGCCATAGGTCCCGGTCTCATATGACTGTAGAGCGTCACGGAACCAAATCAGACCTCTACCTATGGGTGCTCCATCACAACAAAAGCTGTCCCCTTTCACTTTAACCATGAGTCTATACAGGTTCGTGGGCTTGGTCTAGATGTCTCCCAAGTGAGATAAAAAAGCAGCAACAACAACATATATTCCTATGAAAAACCCACCTACGGATTCTCATATCCCGTTAGCATGTGATGTCGATACAAAACGCTTATGCACTATCACAATCTTCATCAACTCTCCTCATTTCTCAAGTCTGTGACTGCAACGCCTGCCACCAGTGAATCTGAATAGGAGCCCTCATACATGCTAACTGCGTCGTTCACTGCTGAGACAAGAAAATTCTGAACAATTAGATTATTTGTTTGAAACTTAATAATATTATTATTTTTTAAAAAAAATGTGATATTTGAAATCTATTTCTTGTTGTGCAGCATTTTTTCCTGCTATTGAAATTATTTTTGGTTTAATATAACAACATCAATCATCGTCATCATCAGTGGCGCTACAGCCCCATGGTAGGCCAAGGCCGTCTGCCCACTGGCAGATTTCGAGACAGGAAATGTTTTTATTTTTAAAGTAGTAGAGTTGTCAGCCCTACACTCTACAGTCATATGAGACCGGGACTTACAGCTTAAAGTGAATTTCGAACCACTATAAACACCCATGGCACCGTGCGCTAGATCGATAGTCACTCGACTATTAGGCTCCAACAACCTCAAAATAAATAGGAAAAAGGCCTATATGTTTAAATATTGTGGACAGAAAAAAAAAAATTTCGAAAAACAATTCTTCGAGTTCTTTCTAACAATAATCAATTATTTTAATATCATCCAAATTTTTTAAATAAATTTTTATTTTTTTATTTTATTTTTTTTTATTTATATTTGTAAAGAAATTATTATTTTTTTGACGAACGATAGCCAAAATTAAATTTACAATCTACAAAAAATAACTACAAATAATAAAAATAATCTACAAATAATAAAAATGTTAAAACTTTTAAATGTTATCTAACAATTGTGATATGTTTAGCTTTAATAAACTATTTTAAACTTTGAAGCAGTTCCAATGATCTTAGGAAGAAATAAATCACCACGACGGTTAGAGCACTTTATCTAGAATTTAAAGTAGCTCTCTTAGAGTACTTTCTGAGAGCTACTTTTGATATCTATTTCAATACATACTATATAAAATATTTAGCTACGTTTTTTGCATACGCTATAAAAATTAATAAATTAGTGAAAAATAATAGAGAAATCAATAAGGTTAATTTTATGAGTTACATCATGATTAGATTCTGAATTCTAAAAATTCCAGGAAACTAACACTAATATTTTTATATTATCTATTTATTTTTATGAAACCCTCTTTTTTCGTTAACGTACATTTTTTTTTATCCTTTACACCATACCTTGTTATAACTAGCATTTCGTACAGTAGATATAATAAACTCTCCTTTTAAAAAAGAAAATAAAAATCATTTAAATAAGTTTTCAAGGCCTGATGACCGAGTGACTAGCGTTTTGTGCCACAGGTTTCGCGTTCGACTCCTGCGGTTCCATGGATATTTGTAGTGGTTCGGAATCCACTTTAAAACGTACTCCCCGGTCTAATATGAGAGATAAGCGTTGGGCGTAGGGCTGACAACCCTGCCCTGTAAAAAGAAGAACATCTACAGCCTGAAAATCGGCCATCGAGCAGTGGCCCTTGGCTCACCATGAGGCTGTTGAGCCAATGAAGAAAAAGTAAATATAAATTGATGCCCATTTAGCATTCAGAAGGGCTGAGGATCGAATCCATTGGCGACATTGTTGAATGCATGAGGAGAAACGTACATTCAACAATGAAGCCGAGGAGACTCTCTGAAAATTGTGAGGATGTAAAACATCTTGCATAGGTCATGCTGCCTGATAGAAGTTCAGCGGGTTTTCTTCCAAACGTCACGCAAGTGCAGGGCAGTTACTGTAAAAGTTTTCTCGAAATTCTTAACACACATCAATAAACTGTTCCTGGTCTACATTGGGCTTCCCGATGTTCCACCCTTTTTTTGTAATTTTTTTTTTGGTGATGGGGGGGGCCTTAATCCTAGATACGGCGGCGAGATGTGGTAATAAAAAGAACAAATTAACATACACTAGGCAAGGGTGCAATAAATAAAGTAAAGACACTTGTTTAATTTATAAAATTGAAAATGTATTATTTGACTTCAAATTCTGTCTTTATTTAATTCCGCATTAACATTATTCGAAGTAATTGCCATTACAATATATATAATCCATGGGTTATATCAATATATCACTTCGTTATTTTACATCTTGACTTGAGTAACATAGTTGAGGGTTGTTTTTGTTTTTTTTTCCAGAAAAAAACCTTTTAACACGTGGTGAACATAAATTTTTGATTAAATTATATTTTTCCATTCAGATTTATTTATTGCGTGGTGATTTTTTTTTTTTTTTTTACATTTTACTTGTCATTAATCACACAAATAGCTTTAAATTGTCAAAATATCACTTCATGTTGAGATTATCTAGTTTGAGGTTTTACTAATATTAATAACTTATTTTATGAAACTCGTATGACAATTAGTGTAAAGTTGCTTTTTCAAAATTCAAAACTGTAGAGCCAAGATTAGAATATTATATACATAAAAAAAAAGAATATGGGTTGAACTGTTTTTTATAGTTCTTATCCAATAATTTATTAACTTATTCAAATAATTTAAGAAGTTGAAGTAGAATACTATGAAATTGAACTTAAGTTAAACACTTTATTACAATAACAAATAAAATTAAATATATATATATTCGTAATAAATTAAAATTTAATTAATTAATATTATATATATATATATATATAATGTTAAATAATTAAATAATATTAAACTGTAATTTATTACGAATATATCGTTTAGAAACATCGAACAAATGAAATAATTATTAACATATCTATTTGAACCGTATGAGCCAATTATTTTAAAATCCTTTTTTTTTTCTATTGTAATGAAAAATTGTAAACTAATTGCATTATAATTTTTAATACATAATGACAATAGGAAGATTTTGGTTCTTTATTATATATTTTACTAAAAATATGTCTTTAAAATGACTCATTTGTACAGTTTTCGTTGTATAGCGAAAGAGAAAGAGAGAATAATAATAATAATAATAATAAATTTTAAATAAAAATAATAAAATAATTTGTCATTTTGTAGCTAAATTAGTATCAGAGGAGAAAAACTTAACCCATTTACTCAAACACGTCTTTTAATCGAATGCAGTTTTTTCACTGAGCGTTGAGCGTTTTTTTAGTTCAGGGGTGGCCAACCCACGGAAAGTCTTGAACATTTTTCCGGCCCGTGAGTTTTATCATACTTTTACAAAATATATTTATTTTATAAAGGCCAAAGTAGTGAAAACCAATGTATCAAAAAAATACATTCAAAAATTAACTGTCGAAATTTTGAGAAAAAATTAACTTGCGAATATGTGACAGATAGTGCCTGTTTTATTGATGAGGTCACAGAATAATTAAATTATATTCAGCTCAACTCGTGATGCGCGCGCATCTCGGAACATCTAATGTAACAGGCTGTAATACGAATATAAAAGTATCTATAGTGGGTCTACATCTAATATGGAGATATGTAATTTTATATGCGACCAGCGGAGTTCCAAAGCTCCCATTTCCAAAGTGTCCCGCAAGATCATTTGGGTTGGCCACCTCTAGACAAATTCTAGACACCTCTAGACAGTTAGAGACATCAAACAAATGAAATAATTGTTAGCGTTTTTTATTTGAAACGTAAGACTCAATTATTTGAAAATAAATGTTTTTCTTTAATGAAAAATTGTAACTAATAGAATTATAAATTTTAATACATAACCTCAATAGGAAGATTTCGGTTCTTTATTCTATATTTTACTACAAATCTGTGTGTAAGAACCTTATTTTTACAGTTTTCGCTATATTGGATTGGAGCGAAAGAAAGAGAAGAATAATAGCAATAAAAATTTTTAAATAAAATTAACAAAATAAATTTGTCACTTTATAACAAACCATAAAATGGAAAGATATTTTATTACACAGATTTTAACTTTTTGCAGCTAAATTAACATCATAGCAGAAAAACTTAACCTATTTACTCAAATACATCCTTTAATTGAATACAATTTTTCCATTGAAAGTTCTTCTGGTTAATAACAAAATATATTCACGCATAAGTATTATTCATTAAAAGTCAAATTTTAAATAAATAAAATTCTGTTTCCAATTTTTTGCTGCTATTATCTCAAAAAATTAGGCATTAAAGTTATTAAATTTTAAATGGTGATAAATGAAATAAATAAGGCATATGCATCCACATGTATTTTATATAAATAAATTGTAGCAAAAATTTGCACATACCTGAAAAATCCCATGGTTTAAATAGTGTTTGGAAAAAAAACTTCTCTTCAAATGCCTCTCTTCAATGGTGAGAAGCGAAAAGATTAGTACTTCGGAACTGGCATAGGCACTTGTGCTCGTGCTTCTTCCGCTGTTCCCTATTACTGTTCCGCTCTTTCCTACACCCCGCGATATCTCAGCGTACGACAACACCGGCCAATTGGGACGCGGAACAGGGGTGGGGGGTGGAGCGGCGCAAGCGATTTTTTTTCCACCGTTTCCACAGATAGGGGGGAGAACGAAAATTTCTGCCTTCGATTAAGTTTGTGCTGCAGAGTTGTTTATTTGCGAATGTCAACAGTGTCGGAAGGGTGTTGCTGTTCCGATAGGCACTGGAATGTTTGCACAGGTTGGATTGCGTTGATATACATGTGCAGAAAGGTCAACCTGGACGAATTTAGACGTCTTGAACATCAAGCAAACTGTTTGATTACAGTACAATATCAGAATTAAAATAAAATTACTACATAGAGTAGAGTGCGCCATAACATATTATTACTTGGAGCATATTCAACTTTAAAAAAAATAAGTTTAAACTAACATTTATTCAAGAATGATACTTGAAAAAACACTAGAAATTATCAGGGGCTGTTAAAATTATATATATATATATATACAATTTTCGTAATAGGGGCCTGAATGGCCGAGTGGCTAGCGCTCGGTACAGATTTCGGATTCGAGTCCCGGCGGTCCCACGGATGTTTGTAGTGATTCGGAATCCACTTTAAACCTTAGGTCCCGGTCTAATAGGATCGTAGAGCGTTGCGGTGGCATTGTTACTTCGCGCCCGTGGCTTATCTTCAAGTTACACGCGCCCTCTGGGTAGTGCTAAGTAAGTAACGTCTATGCAGCGCTTGCCTTAAGGCATCCAAGACAGCTGTCTAAGTGTTTGCCAGCTGCATTAGAAAAAAAAAATAATAATTTTCGTAATATATAATTTACTTTATATATATATATATATATACAAAATTTTCTTGTGTATAATGAATAAATGCGATTTAAATAGCGCAAAAATTCTAAGAAAAAAAAAATAAAGCAGAAATTCATTGCTTAGAACAGTTTCATTAATATAAGAGTAGCTTTATAAGAGATCATGAAGAACATAACTTTTTTTAAAAATTTGAATTTGAATTTAGAAAAAGTTATGAATAAAATCCTACAAGTAAAAACAAATAAAGTTATTAGTAATATGAAAACAGTTCTACGAATTTCAGAAAAAATTTTCAGAAAGCTGTAGCATAGATTTATAAAGTTAGACCATATTCTTTGTATCAACTGAACTCTTATTTTGAAAGTTATATTTCTTATTTATCATAAAAGTCTTGTTCATTGCTTAATTGCTTCCTTCCTTACGTAAGTAAGACAGAAGAATTCTCAACTATCCCTGTTGTTGAGAAATATTTTTGCTTTGCTGTGTTTTTTAACACACACACTCACATACTTCTTATACATTCTTGCTACTTTGGGATTTTTGTACTATTTAAATCGCCTTAATTCATTATGCACAAGAAAATATATAGTATATTTTCAATATAGAAATAATAATTAGTTTTAACGTAATGATGCATGCAATATTATGTCAGCAAATGAATATATAGTGCTAGATTAAAATTATGTAATAAATAAATATATATACTTTAATCAAAGAGTACAGACATTCCGGCAAACATAAAATTCCCGTTACTTTATCTGGCTAGAAGAGTGAAGTTTCTTCAAAAGTACTAAACAATGCATTCCGACAACAAAAACACAAATCGTGGCATAAGAACTTCTATTTATGATGATGCTCTATATACACACACATATGTATATTTGTAGGTTAATATAAATATATATATGTATGTTAATATATTATATATAATGTATTAATATACTATATAATGCAGTAATAATCTTTCAATATTTATTTATTGTATTATGTATCTTTTTTTCCTTTTTTTTTAATGCTAGGAGTTAAAACTATTTTTATTTTTATAATTTATATCTATTAGCCCTATAATGAAGGCGTACCATTAAAATTTCAAGATTTGTGAAGTGTTGTGTGGAAAGTGTGAAGTATTATATGAAAAGAAAAAACTAAGTGAGAAATATGTCAAAAATAGAAAAAAAAATTAAAGCATCAATAATATTTATTAAATAATTTTATTCTGATATTGCAGATTTATTTTCTAACATAATATCGTATGCATTTTTAAGTAAAACTAATTATTATTTCTATAGTGAAAACATAAGAGCTGGTCGCCGAGTGACTAGAACTCTTGGGCGCTGAGACACAGGCTTCTGGTTCACTGGCGGTACCGTGGATGCTTGTCATAGTTCGGGATCCACCATAGGCCGTAGGTCCTGTTCTACTACTACTATACCACACCACATCCACATGTGTCTAGAGCTGAGTTGCCTCTTTACACTTTGGGAATGATGTGGGTGAGAAGTCTGATTGGGCTCTATGACGCTCTACGGTCATATGAGACAGGAAATGATTAAAGTGAATTCCGAACCACTGCAAACATCCATAGCACCGCCAGGATTCGAACCCAAAACTTGTGGTACCGAACCCCAGAGAGCTAGTCACTCGGCCATCAGGCCGCCAATGGTCTAATATGACTGTAGAGCGTTGGGCATCGGCTGACAACCCTATCCTGTGAAAAAAGGAAACATCTCCTGTCTCGACATCTTTCAGCAGGAGGTAGGCCTTAGCCTTTCCATGGTCGTTAGTTAGGAAGTTAGTCTTATATTGAAAATATATTGTGTTTTTCTTCATCTCATACTGTGTTTTTCTTCTCTCGATGTGCTCATCAATCTATGATGATGTGTTTGTCAGTCAATTAGTATCAATCTTTGAAGTGCTCATCAGTCAATTATTAAAAATCTGTAAGGATGTGCTCTTCAGTCTATTAGTAAAAAAATTTTATCCCTTGATCATCAGTATATTATTATCAATCTATGATATCCTCCTCAATCTATTATTGTTAATCTAAGATGATGTTATCTGCAATGCATTATTATTAATAGCATTTTAATTAATTAGTTTTGTGATTCGAACTTATAACTTATTATCCGATTTTAAGTTACGATGATGAATAAAGAGTCAAGCGTTAGTGATACGGTAAGACAATGATTACCTTTCTAGAGTTCTTTTCAAGAGTAATTGACCTTCCAGCGAAAGAAAAAAAATTGAAGATTCAATTCGACGATGGTAAATCAACAATTGAAGATTTCTTCAATTATTGTGATGAAACTTTGTTACAACTATGAATAACTATTCGGATTTTATAAGAAATCAAGATTCTTACTCTAAGTTTTCAATTTAAATTTAAAACTGATTCATTCGAGCATTTTCCTGACTATTATAGAAAGTTTGATATGATAAAATTTATAACCCATAATAACCAGGAATAAATATATGGTATCAAATTACATATTTTTACTTTAAAAACTATTTAAATTCCCTGCAAATAATTTTAATTTTTAATTAACAAAATAAATTTGAGTTATGGGGTATTTTTGCCATTGAAAAAATTGAGTCATATGTATTTAATTAAAAATGACATAAGTAGTGTTCATATAACGTTCGTTAGATTTAATTTAATAATAGATTTTAATTTCCGTTAAATAGGCATCAAAAATTGAAGGGGAATTAATTGAATTAAATACAAGAATAAAATATTTTTTAAGAGAAAAAAAAATTTCACTTCAGATATTTTCTTTACACATCAAATTCAGAAATTAAAATATATGCTTGAAAAAATTCAAAAGAAAAAAAAAATTAGTGATTGTGAAATTTTGGTTCATCGAAATCTGGCAAAAATTAATCTGAATGAAATTTAACAAACAAATTAATTAATGACATTAATTTCTTCGTAAATTAGGCAGAAAGATAAACAATAGACACATTTCCTATCTTTAGAATATCCAAATTTGAAACACACCACACAAATACGTAGCATCTGAATTGAATAGTTTGGCGAGTACGGTCATTTTTTGCACACTTTAGGCTAATTAGATCGGGACCTACTACTTAACGTGGATTTCGACCACGCCACCGCCGGAATTCGAACCTGAAGCCTGTGGTACTAAAGGCCACAGCGCTAGCCAATTGATCATCAGGCCACCTGAATTGAATGAGCTTCAATATGAAGTGTGATCACTTGTAAAATATATATATAGGGTCGGAAATATAGTTTTATGCTCAAGATGATGTCATTTAATTAACTCAGTTGCCAACAAAGTCCATTGTTATGTCAAAGAAATTTGATGACATTGTGAGGGGGTAAAGTGCAGCAATAATTTCACTACAGAATCTCTATCATGTACAATTGGATTCGGAGAAAATGTTGAGCAAATCATATGAATAATTGTCTACTCACAAAGGTGAATAATAGTCCATATGAATAATAGTTTCCATCAACCAGGATCTATATGGTATGTCATATTATTGTCTCGTAAGTTGAAGAATTTACTAACCTTCATTAGGGGGGAACAATTGGGGCCGTCTGATCAATAATGGTGCTGTTTGGAACGATACTTAGGGCTTTCGACCCTCCAAAGATATACATGCCCATACACATGTACTGTATTACCAAATTTGTCTCTTTCGTAGATATGACTGGGATAATATAGGCCTTTCTTGTTCTGTGCCTTTCTTTAATTCTGTCAATCAATTCAATTCTGTTCTTCAATAGCTAATCAATTCTGAACCTAAAAGTTTAGAGATCTTCATTGACATGCATTCCAGTTGATATGTGCACATGACCAATTTAACTTTTCATTTCTGTGATATACTGCAAGGTATACTGGACATTTTGCATATAACACTCCTCAAAAAGGTTCTTGAGCACAGCTTTTGCGGATACCAGACTTCCAATAGCTGCTGCAAGAGAATTTTTGAGGTGAGAGAATTTTTGATGTAGTGGTTCTGAACCTACAGCTGCAAACAGAGGTCATTGGTGGCATTTGTAGCTCTAAGTTCGGTCCAAAGCCTTTGAATAACAAAATGAGTCACCCAGATACATATGTAAAATTATTATAATACATTTAACTGAAACCTCAAATATGACTTTCTTTATTTAAAAATAATAACGAAGCAATTATACTTCCGGATATTAAATAAGTTTACTCTAAAGTATAATTATATTCGTGTTGGAATTAAATAAAGACCATTAAAAATATTTATAAAGATTCATGAATCGAGTATCTATGTTAAATCATAGATGGCGCCACGATATTGACCCTGTAAGTTTTTGCAATTTGAATTTTAGAAATCGCAAATTCTCTAAACTTTTAAATAAACTAAATGAACATTTTTTACAAAAAAAAGTGTAAATTCCTTACTTCTTGCACAATGCAATATCGCACAAAGACTTTAAAATAAAATTTATCTCGGATTAGCTTTTCTTAAAATTGATGTTTCTTTTAATGAGCTAATCATAATGTCTCTTTAATAGTATAAATTTGATTGAAAAGACCTCAATAAATTCTAATTTCCTATTCATCATATTTCCTCTCTGAAAATTAATAAAACTCCTGGCACAGATAAAATTACTAATAAAATGTTTAAAAAATCTTCCTTTCAAAATAATACTTGAAATTTGTAAAATTCTGATTCTACTCTTTATGTTGGATACTATCCTAAGTCTTGGAAAACAGCTAGAATTCTCCCAATTATTAAACCTGAAAAGGATTCTACTTCTCCTATTAATTACAGATCGATTTCTTTACTCTCTTCTATTAGTAAACTAATTGAAAATGTCATCCTGAATCTACATAAAAGTGAGTCAAATAGAAAGTCATCCCACAGCAATTTGGATTTACCGAAAATTTTCTACAACTCACTCGTCAACTCTACAATCTCACAGAAACTGTTACTGAAGGATTTTCTTGGAAATATGAAACTGCTGTAATTTTTCTTAATGTGGCCAAGGCTTTTGATAGAGTCTGGGTTAATGAACTGATTTACAAACTCATTTCTTACAATTTCTCTCCTTATTTAATTCAAGTAATTCGTAACTATCTTTCATACAGACACTTTGTTGTCACAGTAGGGAATACTGATTTATCAATTTGTGATATTCATGCTGGTATGCCCTAGGGCTCTATTTCCCTCCCCCCAATATTTTAAGAAAAAAGGAAGCCTAATTACATAATATTGAAATACAAATATGCAATATATTTTATTAATAAAGTGAGAAAATAAAAATCACTTCAAAGTTTAGACTTGACTTGCTACTTTGAAAAGTTTAGATAGATTCAAGCCACTTAACAATTAGCTTTGTCGTAATTCAAATAAAGAATCTTTCAGTTTCAGGGAAATCTGAATTATTTTTAAATTTCTCGATTTATTTCACAGATAATATCAAAACGATTACATAGCTTTTGTTTTTCACTGGAATTCCTGATGTTTACATTAGGTTTCTGAAACATAACGCTGAAATAAAATCCCCGTTTTTCAGGTTTCTATTGATAAAACCTTTTATTAATTACGTGAAAGTAAAAAAATAAAAGTCTTACTATTACACAGTAAATTAGGTCATTTACATTTTTTAGAATTGCACAAGATTTTCAACAAAAGAAGGAAGAAGCAGACAATACATATCGCGGGACTTACAGAAGACATGATACAACATAAACACAGTGAATGGTTATTTTGAGCCACTTTTGCGTATTGCACTGAAGAAAAATTTCATAAGTTAAGTTAAAATCTAATTTTCGTGAAAAAATTAAAACGGTAGGCCAAATATCGCTCAGCTGTTCATACATCTATTTCTTATTTTTTTTTTTTTTTTTTTAAATTGTTTCAAGTTTATTTCCGTGTGAAGATTAATAACATTTTATTGCCATACCTATTCAGGAACGGTCATATGCAATTGCCGAGTTTATCCGGACAGCACACAGCTCCCGCAACACTCAGCCTACCGCTACGTAACCTTTGATGACATCATTATTTATATGAGAAATGTTGGGAATAATAAAATAGTGGTAGATAAATTGTTAATTTAATTAATACTTTAATTCATTTTAAATGTTATTAATTGTTTCATTAATTAATTGGCATCCTGTTTTATATTGGTATTTAAGGCCAAAATATCTGTTTTTGCTTTATTGTCTACGATAATATGTGTTGGGACAGATTCAATAACCAAGCAATATTTATTTCTGTAGGAAATGTAACTCACTGAGAATAATGGGAAAAATTTTTCAGATTAATGACAAATTTTTACATAAAAATATGTTTCATTGATGTAATATTATTTTTGTACAATAATTATAGTAGATAAATAAATAGCTTTTATCTTTGACATCAGCGCCACCACATTGACGATATAACATTTGACAGCAATTCAATGCGCATAGACCAAAGGCAATGCTTTCCGTAATCAAGAACAGAAAGCGTGTTGCTGCTCCTTCAGCCAAGAACTACGTTCATCCTTCAATTGATCCTTATTATTCTCCGTGCAATCCAATAATCACCTTTATCAAAAACCTCTAATTTGATCCAAACGCTGATATTTTAAATTGGTTTAATCGTGTTTTAAAACTAGTATGCAATATGTGTTGCTACATATAACGATTGACTCATATCAAGTCACATGCTCTGTAGTTCATTTTGAGTAGTATGACTTTCAAAATTTATACAGATTATTGCTTCAATATCCTCAAAGTAGTGTCTAAGGATTAGTTTATGTTTATAAAAGTTAATTTAGACATCACTTAAGTGTCCAATTAAATATTGCTTCTTGTAGTATTTGGACAATTGCTTCTTCATAAAATTTTAAAAGTATTAAATTATATTCCTGTCACAATTGAATTTGATAGTACTTGTGGGGATTATAAATGTTAAGGTTCCGATTTCGCCAAGTCTCATTTGTGATCCAAATAAAATCGTCATACCTGACAGGAAATAAAATATAAAAAAACCCAGCCAAATAAACAAATGGAACCCTAAAGTACAAAACTCCCTTTCGTATAGAATCCTGGCCAATTTCTAGGTTAATTGAACGTTGGTATACTCCTATGTGTATTTGTCTAGCAAACTACGGTGCACACTTGATAAAATGAAATTTGTGAAAGGATTTTAGCTCTTTTTTTATTATAATTTATTTACTTTTGATAGAATTTGTTTCTTCCCAAAAATGTAGAATTACGCTCAGATGTCTGAGTAACAGACTACCAAGCGTTTAAAGTAGTATAAAAATATACATCAATTTCAGAATAAAAAGTTGAAGTCCTACATACATATATATATACAAATAATCTTTTTTAAAAAAGTGGTATTTTAAATCATTTCACTGTAATCGTTTGTAATCTTAGTCTATATTTAATTATCCTCATTTATATTATTTTTCTTTTCTTTTACGATGTATTCTTATTATTGACTTGTTTAAATTTCTTTATTTTGATTTTTGTAATATTGTTAGAAATTCTGTTATGTTCCTTTTTTCAGTTATGAACGATAACTAAGCAACATAATTTATTCCCTGAATATGATTTCATTGTTTGTTTAAAATTACCCTTGTTTTTTTTTTTTTTTTTTTTTTGGATTAAATTCTAAATTTTATGAGTAACCAATTCATCAGCTCAGCCAATTAAATTGTATCTTTCATTCTTTATTTACTGATATTATGAGCTTCCGAAATTAATCAACAAATTCCATCAAAAGTGAAAACGATAAAATGCTACTTTTTGTAAATCGTGTGGCTTCAAACAATATTCCTAAGGTTTCGTAACAACTTTATTCATTTATAATAAATAAATCTAATGAGCTTCAAGCGTATGCAAGATCACCTTCATATGAGAAGATAGATGTCGCTCCGCGATCATAGTTCTCTCTTAAGGTACAACTTTTAAAAAATAATAATAATAAATAAATAAATTGTTATTATTTTTTGCTACAAGTAAGCATTTCTGATGAATACAAATGCAGATAAGTTGTTTGTCTATAGAAAAAAGGGTATTTAGTTGTTAGGGGCGTTGTCTAATCCAGTGCAAATTACCGATTAGTTTCTGCTTCTTTAAATGCATGCTGTCAGCATAACTTTGAATAGCATCATGGAATTTGTTTATTAGGAGATCTACCATAAGAAATAAATTAGTTTAATTACAATTTATTAATTAGAATTTAGTTGTTAGGGGCGTTGTCTAATCCAGTGCAAAATACCGATTAGTTTCTGCTTCTTTAAATGCATGCTGACAGCATAACTTTGAATAGCATCATGGAATTTGTTTATTAGGAGATTTATCAAAAGAAATAAATTAAATTTTACAATTCTGTTTCCAGTATGCTTGGGTAACATAAGCTAACATATATAAAAAAATATTTCAAATTATGAAATATTAACGATCTTAATTTGATCAAAATAATCGAACTAATTCGGAAAACAAACGTTTTAGTTACAGAGTTTCTATAAGATATTTTATGCCCTGAAAACCTCCACACCTATATAAATAAAA
>BPLQ01004386.1:0-71145 GCA_021605075.1 Caerostris darwini
TGGTTGTCTTCAATGGCAGGATAAATTGATGGATGCCTGCCTTATGGATGCCGATATAAAGTACATTTATATGATACCAATTTGTACCGATTGCTCTGGTAAATTTGTTCTTGAACGAATCGTTTCACCTGGCGTAAGATGCTCCTGACGAGCTGTCGCTGTGCAGAAGTGGTTGTCCTGACTTACACAGTATTAAGGGCGCTGTTCATAGAAACATACCAACCTCCGCCACTAAGGTGACTTAGTCACTTTCAGGGGTTGTTTGGGGTGCGGGCGATGTTAATCTCTTTACAAGAGTTTTGCTACAAAACTCGCCGGGGTTAATATCGTGCCCCGATGGTACTGCAATAAGGAAGGATGACCCGGATCCAATCATTTGGTGGCTGAATGCGGTGCCAATGCAGTGAAACGTGTTTGAGAATAGATTTTAAAGGAGTATTTGGTTTATTTCTGCCTTAATATTGAATGGGGGATGCTTTCCCCTTCTACTTGTCACTCCAAGTAAGCAGATTCATCACAAACTTGATGAATGCTCACAAAAAGGGAATTCCTTTTTCACTATTCAAAATCGACATTTGTTTTTTTTTCATTCAGCAAATTTAATATATATTATAATGCACTTTTTTTGTGTTAAGATACTTTACTTAATCTATAAGATTTTGAGAATAGGTACAGGTACTGCACATGTATTTTCATATTCTTGTGCAATTTTATAAGTTCAAAATGTGCAGCATTAATGAGAAATTAGTTTTCCTTTTTCACCTTTTCTGGTTTGTAAATTTTTCACTTGCGGACATTTATAATGAGACCAACTGCTTATCTGGCCTTGCTCGGGTATGTGTTTTCCTATGCTTTGTGAGATCGGGGAATGTGTGGGACAAGAGAATTAATGCAATGTAAAACAGATGTGCACACACTCGTCTTATGTTTCCTTGAGTGGCATTGTTCGGAAGCACTTATAGAATCAATCAAATTAACGAAATGAAACTTTTCATACTCACTGAATCGGACAAAATTGTAATTCCACTGTTTAAAAAAAAAAAAAAAAAAAAATTACCTCATTTGATCCCTCAATTACAAAAGGAAAAAAAAGGCTTTATTGAAGAGTTTTGGTACAAACGTTTATCTTGCCAAGAACAACAACAAATATATGTCCCTCAGTAGAGGTTTTTAACTGCAGTGGTTGTTTGACATCATCTCAACATTCGATTATCCAACTATTGTCTATTCTACAGTCAACATCTGTTTCAGTTGTTGAGTTACTCCAAGGGATACACAATCCACCATAGTTATAATTCCACTATCTAAGAGTTATTTATTGAAGAAGGGAGAATATTGTGGCTGATTCCTAAAAGAAAGTCCTCTTAATCTATCTCTCATATTAATTTCTATTTTTAATAACACTGATAAAAAATAATTCATGAAATTTTTAATCAAGCATAAGATCGAAGAACAATAACTCCTTATGTGCGCCTGATTTTTTATAATTTTGTATAAAATTTGTAAAGTATAAAATTTATATTTGTAAATTTTCATATAAAATTAATAATGTAAAAAAGGTAATTTTTTTTGGTTAAAAAATTCCCACAGAAAAATAAAATATTTATTGCCTTGTTCATTATAATTCCACCTTTCAGCTGTCAATTTCTGAGTCATTCTTGGTGTTCATTTCAAATCTACTGGATACAGATTTCCTGCATCTTTTTCGTAGAAATTTTGAACTTATTATGTCTCGTATTCGTTTTGTACATCAGATATTCGTTAAAAGTTTTATTAACTTTAAGTTGTCAATAGATCTCACACATATTCAAATCCTTACACACAACGATCTTTATATCAAAATAATTTAAAAATTGTGAGCAAAATAATTTTCTATATGAAATCAATAAATTAAAACACATTCCATTTAAAAAATTAAGAATTTATCCATTTAAGAAATTAATTGTTGATCTCCAATCAAAAGAGATGAGAAGACTTAAAAAACAATTATTTGTGTAAATATGAATTTTACATTTATTTTGATTTGAAATGATCCGGTGTCTTAAATAAAAAAGATGATGAAAACATGATAAGATAGAAGAAAATTTTAATTATCATTATAATACGACTTTTTTTTTTCAAAAATATTTTCTGGCTTTAATTTAAATGGCTAATTTTTATTATATAAATATTTAATCTATTTGGAATCATGTTTGAAAAGAAATGTAAACTAATGAAATTGAAAATTATAATTTAAAAATATTACAGGAAAAAATTTACATACAATGTGAAATTGCCACAGATGTGATCTGCTAAAATTTTAAATTTTTATTAATAATGCACGAAAAAGAACTGTTTGAACTTTAAATTTATTGTAAAATTTTTTATACAACTAGAATATAACAATTGTTTTAATTTATTGAATTATTATAAATGTATAATGCAGGGAAATAAACTAGTGTGCAAAACTTAGCAACTTTTCTGATTTTGACAAAATTTTGCAAAAAATCAAGAGGGAGACATGAAATTCATGCTACAGAGGCACAATACAATACTTATAAGAGGAAGAAAGTATTGTAGCCGAAATTGAAAATGCCTACATTTTGGAACAAATCAGAAAAATGATTTATTAACAGAATGGCTTTAATAATAAACATTGTCTGGCCATGAGGAAGAACTGCAAACAAAAGTTCCATAGTAAGGGATATGATCTTCCTTAATAGCAATGGTTTCGCAACATGTTCATACTCAATACCAAATGATACAGCAGTTCCTATTTCTAGAAGAGTTGCCATTCTTCAAGCATTACCTGTTTCAGCTATCTGGTGTTCTCGGGAGGATAGGATCTTGCTGCCAGGCCTCTCCCCAAAGCATCCCACACATGTTCGATGGGATTTAAATCAATGAAGTTATGATCTATCCATTCTGGAGATATCCTCACTTTCTAGAAGCTTCTCAATAGCAGGGATCCTGTGTGAACGTGCATTGTCATCCACAAGAAATAAAATCTGGATCAGGAACTGACGCACGTGTGAGAGAATAATTTCATCGCAATAATGATCTCCTGTAAGTCAATCGCTGTCGCAAATGTGGAGCTCCGATCGTTCATTTAACATATTGCCTCTCCATAGAAGCACTCCAAGATTTTCTTTCGCAGATGTTCGTGATGAAGAAACCATGTCCTTACCTCCTTCCATATCAACTGGTGCTGAGAATCGTTGTCCAGGCTGAAACGACTCTCATCAGTAAACAGAACTTGACTCCATTGAAGAGATGCCCAATCTTTGTGTTCGACGATTGTGTTGTAGACGATGTTGCCGATTGGCTGCTGTTAATGCTATGCAGCGTTCAGGACGACGGGCGAATAAGTCACTTTTATGCAGACTTCTGGCGTGATAACTGCCTTTAGGTTGCCGTACGCAGCTGCTGAGCGATGTTGCCTGATATCTGTTTACGATCTCTTTTCACCTGCAGAACTATATATCGGTCATCACTGCCATTGTTTTCCTCGACCGCCAACCTTTCTTAAGCTGTACCTGTCATTTGGAAGACTATCCAATCTAAAGAAACTACACTTTCACCAATTCCAAATTCTTGTACAATACTCGTCAAGTTACAAACTTATCAATCATTCTACCACGAGTAAAGGTATCCTGGTGGTTTCTTGTAGCCATTATGAACATGCGATTTCACATTCACTTGCAGAGAATGTCTGGAAATGCGTCCTTCCTTCTCGTATTTAAACTGCCTTGGCACTGAACACATGCATTCCACGCGTCCCCTCTGATATTTGCATACGCCTCACCTTTCTACTAAGTTGTCTCTTCACTGTGCCAGTCGTAGAAAACCTTATTCAACAATTTCACAGTTGCACTTTGAAAAATGCATTTGTTGCTTACGTTTTGCATGCTGGTGTATTTTATGATGTAAAATTATTGTGAAGGAAAAAAAAAATAATATTGGTTAAAAATTATTGTTTTTAATTCTTATGGTAACATTTCAATTGCCCCTATTGAATTTTTTTCCCTGCATTATATCTTAAATATCAATGATCAATTTTCGTGTCCTTTTTTGTTGAGTATTTTATAATCAAGTGGCCAGTTATAATCAAGTAATCTTACATGGCCAGGCGGGTGCATTAACAATTGCAGCATTATAGTAGGCACAGGCATTATCTCCTAGCAGCATGTACATATATTATATTTTTATTATATATATATATATATATTGTATTTTCTATTATTATTAATCAATGTGTCACGTTTGTAATTTTTCATTTATTTATCAAAAACTTTATTATTTTAATGTGATTTATATAAATATATTCATTTTTTATTACATTTTTACTGTAAACATTTTATACCTTTTTATTACTTAATTATATCTATAATCTATGCATATATAATCTTATTTCATACATAATTTTTTATATTTGTCTATTACTATTATTATTCATCTATTATTATTATTTATCCTATAAAATAAATACTATTTATAAATAAATTATTTGTACCTATATGTTATATATAAGCATCATCATCCATGGTAATACACTGCAGGCCAATTGCTACATCAGGAAGAAATGAAAAAATAGAAATATAGAAATATAAGTGAAATTCTCAATCGCTGGCATGGAAATTTGACTGGCATTGAACCTTTAAAATTCAGAAAGGAAAATATTAAAAACTCCATGCTAAGTACAAAAGTCTTAAACCTACAGCATTGCAACAGTAGTTTTGCCACCCCAGACTGGAAATGCACAAATCATTTATCTCTTGTGCTGAGGAACTTAGCTTTTGTATTTTAATTATGAGAATGAGACTGTTTTTACAAATATTTATCCATGCAGACGATTTGACATCAAGTAACAAACAAGCCAGCAATCTTTGATAACTATTTACAATCTATATCTAACAGATGAGCAGATGATGATTATCTTTGACTGCCAACTAAAAGCTGCAATCTAAGCAACTGTTCCTATATATCTAGTGATTGCTTCCTTTCCAGTTACCACAGCCACAATTTCCTTGGTAAAGAATGAAAATAGACAGACTATTAAAACAAACTCATTTCAACTGATAAAATGGGGAGACTGTTTATACTTTTTCATCACCCATCCCAATGCAACTTGCCCCATACAGTTTTTTTTTAAAGCAAACGACTCTCGACAGGACATGATTTTCTTAATAAACACTTGCACCGCATGGGTATAGCTACTAATGATGTCTGCTGTGCTCGTCAGGTAAAGCCATGGACTTTTACATTTGAAAACATGCACCACACTTTATTTTATGACTTTACCCATCTATTCCGTATTCAGCCGTCAGTTATGTGATTATAATGAAACAAGAAAGAATGAGACTGTTTTGCTACAAATATTTATCCATACAGACGATCACACATCCAAGTAACAAACAAGCCAGCAAGTCTTTGATACACTATTTACAATCTAGCGGCACTCTAACAGATGATAATGATGAAGATTTATAAATGATGAACGATTTATAAATGATAAAAATTTTCGACAGGACATGATTTTCTTAATAAGCACTTGCACTGCATGGGTATAGCTACTAATGATGTCTGTTCTCTGTGCTCGTCATGGACTTTTTACATTTGACAACATACGCCACACTTTATTTTATGGCTTTACCCATCTATTCCATGTTCAGCCGACAGTTATGTGATTATAATGAAACAAGAAAGAATGAGACTGTTTTGCTACAAATATTTATCCATGCAGACGATCACACATCCAAGTAACAAACAAGCCAGCAAGTCTTTGATACACTATTTACAATCTAGCAGCACTCTAACAGGCTTTTATAAATGATGAGTGATAGCAATGATACCAGCAGCAATATTGCAGTACGATGATCACAAACCCGGGACATTACAATCTTTTCTCTCAATCCTTAATCATTTTTCTTTTCTCTTTCAATTCATGCTTTGCATGAATTGGTCTGAAAATCGAATCGATTGCTAACTCAGCTTGTTATAATTGCACTACAAATTTCACGTGCGTGTTGTGCCGCCTTCCTGGTATAGCAATTTTTACGGCCGGTAGTGTAGATGAAATGATGTAGTGACCTGTGTACGTGACACATTGAAATTATATGTACAACCGAATAAATAATTGTAAATAATTTGTAAAAATAAATAATTGTAAATAATTTGTAAATATAAATAATTGTAAATAATTTTTGTAAATAATTTGTAAAAATAAATAATTTGTATTAATATTGCAAAGATTTTGATTTCAGTAAAATTAATGATCTGCACTACTCATTGCAGCACACTGTATTTAAACTACCAGAGTTGTTCATTATAGGACAAAGATGGCCAAACCTTTTTGGGAAGAGTGCCACTGCTTCAAAAATAATAATAATAATAATGCATGCCACTTTCAAGTTTTTCAACATACTAAAAATTATAAAAAGGTGAAATTTTTTTATTTATATGCTAGTTATGGAATTATTATGCAAATAGCAACATTTTTTTTCATGTTTTAGTCTGTGTAGTGGAGATTTAAAAAAAAAAAAAAAAAATATCAATAAAACAAAAGTACAAATTTAGGTTTTATTGTTAATAAACATTTTTTAAATGCATAAAATAAAAATGAATAACTTGAAGCCTTTAATTCTAAATAATTATTAAACACTCAGTATTTATTTAACGGGGGCTTTTCAATTTGTAGTTGTTTTTATCAACTTGTTCTTAAAGATACTAACTAAATTAGATGTTTCAGGTGCGTATCAGTTAATCTTGAACGTTATTTTGATTTCATTATGTTCCTAATAGAAAACATTCATTCACAAACATGTTGATTTTATTATGCTTATAATAGAAAACATTTGTTCACATATTCAAACCTACAACAATATCTGACAGTCAAATTGTGTAAATTTGGAAAAGTGCTTATTTGAACAAATTTCTAAAATTCAACATAGCTAGAATTCAACATAAAATGTTTGTACAACATAAATTGCTTATACATTGCCAAATAACCACCCTAAAATCCAATAAAACCCCCTTTGTTGTAACAACATCAGTACCAAACAATCTGCTAATACGTTTTATAAAGAAAGAAATCAAAAAGCAAAATTTGTAGCTTAATAAAGTTGAGTTGTTGTTTCTTTTCGTTAAAAGTTAACATTCATTCAAAATGCCCTGAAAAGCGTAGTAGTTGAACGAATACTTTTTTTGATAAGGTATTTTTATATTATTATTATACATTTTACTAGAACAGTTTAAAAAACTGGGTTAATATTTTTATGGAAAAATTCTTGGAAATTTGTATGCATTATAGGTCCAAGAAATAATTTTATCACATGTAAAAATAAAAAGGAAAATATTGGTTTAATAAAGTTAGTTGTTTTTATTATAGCAACTACTTCTAAAATTTGCCCTTAATTATCACGTAGTTGAACGAATACTTTTTGAAAAGGTATTTTTATATTATTATTATGAAACACATTTTACTAGAACAGTTTAAATAGCAAACTGGGTTAATATTTTTATGGAAAAATTCTTGGACAGTTGTATGCATGTATATTTCGCAAGAAATAAAAATAAAAATATAATAGGAAAATATTGATTTAAGATATTTTTATTATAACCATTACTTATAAAATTTGTTACTTAATTATCACAGGGCAACACACAGTCGAATGAGTTTTAAAAATTAAATTTTCCAAGAACTACAAATAACGCCAGCCAGTTGCCAGAATTAATATTGCAAGAATAGTGGTGACACAATAGCACAACATATGTAAATACAGGCAATTATATTTTCAAAAGGGTCATTATAGCAAAATTTGTTGAATTTTTGTACAGAATAAAAAAATGCATCATTTATGTTATTCAATGAATACTTTAGAATGTTGAAATATTGCATTATATTTAATAGAATTTAACAACTTTACGTGATAAAAACATGGTATCATTTTATCAAATATAACATAAAACGTAACGAGATTTTTTTAGCAAGTGTAATGAGATTTTTAAATATGATTTCAACTAGAACTTAAATTGTATGGTACATTTTTTACTATTTTTTTGAAAAATATTTACAAATTATCGAATGCTCAGATAATGAAGTACCGGCAAGCAATGATATTACCAAATGTTCAGATTTTAAAGTACTACTATGCCCAAAAAGTAAGAAGTATTAATAAAAATATTTAGTAAAAATAATAATAGCAGTAGTAAATATTTTTATTTAAGAAAGTAATTTTTTTTTTCAAAAACTCTTTATTTATTCTTTGAAATTCATTTCATCGACTTCAAAGTAATCCTCTTCAGACACAATGCACTTATGCCAACTAGGGATTGCAATACCGGGATACCGAATACCGGTATTTTGAGCCATTTGTACAATTTTGTAATACCGGTATTCACAAGTTTAAATACCGTTTTTTCGGTATTTACTAGAAATTTACAATTCTTAATTGTGAAAGAATTCTTATTTGAAAACTAGAAATTCTTATCTGAGAAAACAAGGTTGTAGTTGTGAAGAAAGTGTGTAATATTTCGATAGTTTATAAATTGGTGAGATTGTTATTAACATTGCATTTGCATATCATACTTCAGAGTTCAAATTCAGGTCCCAAATTTCAAGATGTTCCCATGGTATACCGGTTTTAATACCAAAATAAATTTTAGAAAAGCTAAAAAAAACACAGGTGGTTTTTGTTTTAAAAGTTTTCAACACCAAAATACAATACAGAAATCAGCTACATCCAAAACAATCCGACAAGAAATAGACTTTTAAATTTGAAAATGAGGGAATTTAAAGGTAAATACTTGGAAAAAGTATATCGCGCATTTGCTAAAGTTCCACCAACTAGCGTAGATGCTGAAAGAGTGTTTTCGACTAGCTGGTAATTTTTGAAATTGCACTTAAAAAACGTTACATTATGTTTTTTAAGATCACGTGTCAAAAATTTGTAATAATACCACAGACTGAATAGTGATATTTACACTTTTTTGTGATTTAAATAAATAAGATGCTCCTTTACTTTTGCGATTCTTTATATACTGTCATAGTTTATAAATTACAAAATTTTTTTTGATATTTACATTGCTATACATATTTACATGCTAAAATTTCTACTACCGGTATTAAAACCGGCATCCCGGTATTAAGATCTAAAAAAATACCGAATATTCCTTTTGGTCCGACATTATTGCAATCCTAATGCCGATAACTTTTTAACCTAAAGTAAAGATGCCACAGTAGCAATCTTCTGAATGCTCAAAAGTTGGCAGAAAATGGAATCAAAACGATTTGCCAGAACCTAAAAAAAAAAAAAAATTCCATTAACCCCGGGAATTTTAAATTGAAAATTGTTCTTACACTTTGGACACTGTAATATATGAAAAGTGATTATTCTGTAAACACTGTATCGATGTTGAATGAATTAAATTTTTTGAATAATTATTTAACCAGTGGTTACAATATGGAATCGATAAATCACCATATTAATACAAAACTGATTTATTTCTGCATTCAAGATATATATATATATATATATACACACACCATAATGGTATATCTATTGTTTATCTTAAAAAAAATGTTGGAAGAAAATCATTAATCAAAACACAAATTGAACATAATTAAAATGCAATGTAAGATTGACGATGGTAAAGTATTAGATTGATGATGGTAGTTCTCAAAAAAAATATAAAAAATCATTAAAAACATAAATATATTAAGAATCAAATTGTGAAAATAAAAATAAAATAAAATCCTTAATCAACGAATGAATAAAAATATATATGATCGTAAATATGAAAGTGAATTAAGAAGTTAGAATAGTGACATAAATTTAAACTTACTTTAAATCTCTAATTAAGTATAAAATACTTTTTTTTTTTTTAATTAAAGTTTATCTTCTGATTTTGATTAAATTTCTGATTTATAAAAGATACTGTGATGTACTTGCTAATAAGTTGAAACTTTGTATCAAGATGCAATACAATTAAATTGAAATTAAACTAATTAGACTTCTTTGCAAGTATTTTGATTCAGTCCCAGATAAAAAATTAATAGTTTCAAAAAACTAAAAAAACACGCTTTTAGAGTTAATCAAACTAAAAAGTAAAAAATAATTGTTAACATAAGAATAAAATGACTGACGAGAAAATGAATGTCACTGTTCTTAAAGCGTGGGGTGCTTTGTTATGACATTTTTAAACTAAATCTGCATTTCGGAATGAAACTAGTGAAAAATTATAACGATTGATATCGAGCACCCCACGCTTTAAGAACAGTGACATTCATTTTTCGTCAATTTTGTCTTATGATTAACAATTAGTTTTTTACTTTTAGTTTGATTAATCTAAAACCGTGACGATTTTATAGTTTTTTGAAACAATTAATTTATTTTTTAGTGTGATTAACTCTAAAAGCGTGTTTTTTTAGTGTTTTTAAACTATAATATTTAAATGAGATCCCGGTACGGAGGACTGGTTCCTACAATAATTTAATTGCGAGTAAAACAAAGGCTAAATGCGAATATGGCGAGCCAGCCAGGATTCGAACAGGGAATCTCTTAATCAGGCGAGTTATCCATTGTACCGCTGTCCCACGTAGGTTTGAATGTCGGAAAGATGCCTGTAAATGTTTCTTTGCAGCTTAAATAGTGTGTATGAGGAGAAACAGATCTCCAGGGGAAAAATGATCGCAGATCAAGATGACTTTTCAAAGGGTGTGTGTTTTAATCACTCATCCTGGCGATCCTAATCATGATGAGATAATAAACTTATCAAAATAATTTAGTGTTGTTGGTCCTTGTTAAGTCTACGACGTTTAAATTAAATCGGAAAAGCTTAAAGTATGGCAAAATCGAGCCCAAAGTGTCAGTTACATACATACAAACATACATACAGGTGAGGCTAATAAAAGCGTATTAAAAAGAAAAGAGGTTTCCTTGAAAAAATATGTCCCCTTTGTAACAATTTTTTTTTTTTTTTTTTTTTTGCATTTCTTATCAGTTGGTTCATATCACGTATCACATTTAGTCACAAAACATATTCTACATTATAAGGCCTTGTGATGCCAAGTACGGGCACAATTATGACAAATAGAAAAAAAAGAAAAAATTATTACATAGGATATGTGCAGCCGGCAAACACTTAGGCACTTGGTCTTGGATGCCTTAAGGCAGGGGTCTCCAAACTTTTTCGGTCACGGGCCAAAAATTGAAAAAAAAAAAGTTTGGCGGGCCAAGCAAACTTTTGCTAAAATTTTAAAAACAATATAATAAATACATTTAATATGTTAACGACGTTTAAATATGTTAATGAGCAGAATGAAATCGAGATTTCATTTTTAAAAGTTCCTTATAGTGAGGTTCGAATTAGGATTCGAGAACCTCACTATAAGGAATCACTTCCAGTCTGCTTCTGAAATAATTTTTCCCAAAATTCATAGTTGAAAACACTTGTTCACATATATCAGATGAAGCAAACACAGCACTGATTTTCTGGCCGTGGGATATTGAATTTGGGAAACCTACTTTCGATATTGATTTGTAAAACTCTAACTTTGGCATATTTAGAAACAACTGCTTGAGATGATTGTTAGAATGTAACTCAATTAATTAAGGCAAGCGCTGCACAGACGTTATTCACTTTGCATTACCAAAGGGGCGCGTGTAACTTGAAGATACGGACGCGGAGTAACAATGCACCCGCAACGCTCTACGATCATATTAGGCTCTGACCTACGGTTTAAAGTAGATTCCGAACCACTACAAACATCCATGGCACCGCCGGGACTCGAACCCGGAATATGTGGTACCGAGCGCCAGAGCGCTAGCTACTCGGCCATTCAGAATCACATATGATATTTAAATTGCCCTAATTTTCATGTTTCTTTTCTTCATATTTTGACACGTAGAATATTTAATGCATCAATATTAAATTTCTGCATACGTAATTATTTTTTACTTCAAGCAGTAAATCTATTTAAAACTATTTTTTAAAACATTTTTCTAATGATTGAGAAAGCAGGAGTTTCGATTAATTAAAAAGCTCAGTTTAGGTAAAAAGTTAAGTAAAATTAAAAATTTTCTTATATGATTTGGAACATTAAATTTTAATAATTCATTAAAAATATTTTTTAAACTGTCATATGATTAAAGTAGAAAATGTTTTTGTTTTTCAAGAACTCTTGATTATTTTTATAATTAATCAGCTTCTTAATGAAATCATTTAAGTTAATTTTAAATAAATATTAAAACAAGATCTATAAATATATAAATAAGAGATTTAAATAAAATAATTTAAAAAATCAATTAAAATGCATTAGAAAAGAAATTTCTACACACACACAGTACTAAAAAAACACGAATTTTGCGGAAAGGCTATTTTATTTTCTGCAAACAAATAACAACAGGATTTTTCCAATGACAGATCTATTGAAACTAATACATTTGAAAAATTCAAATAAGAAAATGTAAATTTTAAATAAAAAACTAAGCCACATTTACAAATCTACTATCATAACCTCTAATAGCTCCACCTACTAATGGGGCCCCAAAGTTGACAACACCTCCATGTCCTCCATTATATCCCAAAGAACGTCCATAACCAAGGTTTCCATTTCCACCATGTCCAAGACCATAACTGCCGGATCCATATCCATACCCATCAACTCCATAACCATTTCCAAGATCATTTCTGCCAGATCCATATCCATATCCTTTAACTCCATATCCATATCCATTAACTCCATATCCATACCCATCAACTCCATAACCATTTCCAAGACCATTTCTGCCAGATCCATATCCATATCCATTAACTCCATATCAGTGTCCGTTAAGTCCATAACCATGTCCACCAATTAATCCGAGGACAGGATCAGCAGAAAGCTCAAGTGGTTCATTGGGTCTTGAATTGTAGGGCCGAACTGCTCCCCTGGAGTACACCACACACATATTATAGTAATAGTCGCATTATAGTTATAAGAATAGTCATATTATAAGAATAGCACACACATATTATAAGAATGCTATATTTATTCCATATTGCAAAATTCCAATAAAAAATGTCATCATTTCAGGTACATATTAAGCCACATTTACAAATCTACTATCATAACTTCTAATACCTCCGCCTATTAATGGGACTCCAAAGTTGACAGCACCTCCATATCCTCCAATATATCCCAAAGAACGTCCATAGCCATATTCACCATATCCAAGGCTATTCATGCCTGATCCATATCCACCATATCCAAGACCATACATGCCGGATCCATATCCGTATCCATTAACTCCATAACCATATCCACCAATTAATCCTAGGACAGGATCAGCCGAAAGCTGAAGTGGTTCATTTGGTCTTGAATTGTAGGATCGAACTGCTCCCCTGGAATACGGATCGTTGGAGATCATGCGGCAGGGCTCTGGTTGGCGGTTCCCGGCTCGTTGGTCTTGACCTGAGCTCTGAATCCTTCGTGGTCAGCTACGTAGTTGACTTGTCTGTCGATGCCCCTGTCGTCAATTGACTTGTCTGGCGAAACCCCTGTCGTCCCCAAAGTTTCCCACAACTGCTCCGGCACCGTTTCCGGATTCTTCTCTGTGTTGTTCACCATGGTGGTCCTTGATGGAGTAACCGAAATTATAGGGTTGGGGTTGATGAATCTGTAATAATTAAATTTATAAAAATTGAAAAACATTTGAAGTATAACAAATTTTAAATTTGATTTTGTTTATGCATAAGAAATACAATTTTCATTTCAAAGTTATAGTTGATAATGTTAAATTCATATAATTCTAATTTTATATATATACAATGGATTGAATAATTACTGAAAATGCTTATATTTTTTATTTTATTGCCTATTTAAAAAAAAATGCAACAATTAAAATTATAATTTAGAAATATTTAATTAATTTATAATAAATGAAGTGTTTTATTTTTGTTTTAAATTGCGTTGTGAAGAAAGCACTTGTTTATAATGAAAATAGAATTTTCTGTTATCAAATGAACTTCTTGTCAAAATTTTCTCCTTTTCAGTTTTTTTGCAGAAAATCATGATTTAAATATATCAATAAGAAACACTCTGTGGCGAGTCAAATTTTCTGGACTTTTTTAAACGTTTATTCAAATATGTTTAGACATTTAAAATATTTCACTGGTTTTGTTTCCTTGGAAATATAGTATTAAATCTGTATTAATTGCTTATTGCGTTAATAAGATGAATGCAAGTAATAAATATTTCTTAGTAAAATAAGACCAACGATATCTTAATTAAATTAAAATAACGTTAGAGTTTTGTGGCTAAAATGAAGTCGCTTTAAACCACCTTTACAATCAGAATTATCATAAATAAGTTTATGACTATTCAATGTTATGAATGAAATTACTTACACCATTGGAGGCTGTCAGAGAAATGCAAGATAGAATTACTAAAGCAAACATCTAAAAGAAAAAAAGTTGTACTATATAGAGCATATCATAAACAATACAAAAGATACAAACAAAATGCATAAATTGAGTTATAAATAGAAAAAAGTCATAAAATCGTAGAAGATGTATAAGATAAATACTAAGTAAACGAAAATTCTTATGAATTTTTTTATAGAAAATTAAGCTTATATATTTATTAAACAGCAAAATATTTTTTTAAATAAATACGAATTTTAGTACTTTTATAAATCTATTCAACTTAGTCCGATTTGAAAAATATATTTGGCTATTTCAAGTGCTTTGATTTTTGAATTACATGAGTTCCTCTAAAACTTTTCCTCTCTCCAAACTTTCCAGCCTTAGGGCCATACTGTTTACTCCAGTAAGTACCGAGGGCCAAAATCGTTTTAATTTTTCTGTCATTATCTATGATTTCTAGACTAGTCGCCGAGTACACGCTCTGCGCGACCATACACTTGCTCAACTCGCTGGTTCAATTACGACAATTACTATTGTGTGTATCGATAAGACTGTGACACTTGACGACATCTAGTGGTTAAAAGTGGAAAAAGGTAGGTATAACTATCGAGGGTAACCGCGGGATGTTCACTAGTTTATAATGTTTGTGGGATTCATTTCAATTATTTGTTAGTTGTTATGCTTAAGTTAAATTTTCTGCGTATTATGCTTGTCATTAAGCTTCACCTAGCAAGTCAATAAAACCGAGTTATAATCATTCTGTGTTTTTTTTATCCAACTTATTACAGAAAGAATTAGCTATTCGCTGTCGCGGGCCGGATGGATGACACTGGCGGGCCGGATTTGGCCCGCGGGCCGTAGTTTGGAGATCCCTGCTGTAACGCATACCACTAATCCTATCCTGTTCCTTTCAGGGACAGGTGCTCGTTATTTTCATGTTTCATGTAATAAAAACCAAAACACACAAAAGGTCTAACTGCCAATACAACATTTTTACACACACTGCCAAACTCGCTATCGAATTAGCGCGTTTTAAGCGGCCTAATATCCAAGTGGCTAGGTATTGGATTCCACAGGCTTCAGGTTCGAATCCTAGCAGCGTCATGGATGTTTATTACTGATATTATCCACTTTAAATTGCAGTCTTTTTAGTTTCAATGTGCACAGAACAACCATAAAGTGATAATCCAAACTAAACTACTCGTTTTAAAAAACAGTGACTGCAACGAACACATTCGATCCTGTGCACCCCCTTCACATTTTATTTATGGCCATAATCCTTTAAATTAATGAAAACTATGGCAAGTTAGATCAATAAAATTAGGGAAGACGATAATAATCTTTACGTAAATTTTAATTAATAATTATCAAATACAACGAATTTCATTAAAATGTTTTTAACCAAGCTTAAAAACTTATTCTTACTTACTTTCGATTTTCTAGTTATTAATCGGAATGATTTTCCATGCCTTAAACATCCGTATTTATATATGGAGGAAAAAAAAAAAGAAATTATTGTAGCGCAATTAACTTTGAATGGCTTTGCAGGTCGCGAACTTGACATTTTCTTTCCTTCCATGGCGGAAACAATAAATTGCAGATTAGCATTTTTGTTCTTAAATTGGCACATTAATTTTATGTATTTCGTTTTTTAAAAAATATTTTGTATTATTAAATGGATTACAAGTGATTTGAAATTTCCGTGAATTGAAAGCTTTTTATGTTCTTGAGGATTAAAAATTTAAAAGTTTATACGTGAGGTTTTAAAAATACCTCAGTTGTATGATGTAAGCATAAAATTTATTTCTAATATTTTAAATTAATGACGTTATCCTAAAAATTAAATTAGTTTAAAGACACTTAAAATCTATGATAAATAAATGAATTAAATGATAATTAAGTGAACCAAATGATTATTAGATGATGATATAATAAAAAATTATATACTATAATTTTATAATAATTAAATAAAACAAATGGTGATGTACCAAATGGAGGTGTTAATGAAATAATAATTTTATAAAATAATTAGTTATTTAAATTTATCAAATGCTGTCCTCTATAGGATAATTAGTCAAATGGTTATTTTTACATGATATGTAAAGGAAACTGATAATGCTGATAATATGATAATTAATTGAACTAAAATCTAAACTTTTCTCATGAGATTTAAGTAGTGATTAACCAATTTTTGCCAGTTTTATATTAAACCTTATTAAATATATTCATAGAAAATGCAAAAATACATGCATAATCGTTATTTAAAATTTAAAGCCCATGTTCAATCCTTACAAATTTCAAGTTAAACTATGCAAATAAAGCCTAATATAAAAATAAAAATTTCAATTATTTAACGCATGCGTATGATTGACACTGCAGTATATCTGCAAATCAATAGTATTCAAAAGAAAAGGTCTGTCTTTCTTGCTTACAAGAGTAGCTAGGAGGAGAGTTGAGAGATAGGGGATAAATGTGGAAATAATGGAATGGTTAGACATTTGTTAAAGAATAACTATCCTCCTACAGACTTGAAATCAAGAGCAGTGCGTATTGAGCCAAAACTCATACTCATGTTCTCATCTGCAAATGTCTTTCCGGAATTTTTCGATTCGTCCTGAATACGCTTCCTGGAATTTTACTTCCGTCTTCTTACGTTACAAAATTTTACCAAAGAATTTACTTATTTGAACATATAAACTTTATTTATAACTTTTATTTATGTATGCAAACTTTATTTATAACTTTTATTTATATATGCAAACTTTATTTATAACTTTTATTTATGTATGCAAACTTTATTTATAACTTTTATTTATATATGCAACCTTTATTTAAACCTTATTTATTTGCACTTAAACTTTATTTCATTGTGGCGCTTATTGCCATTTTTAGTTAGATTTGAAACTTTTCAAATGAACCCTTGATTACTCCTGTGACATGTCTGGATCCAGTGATATAACAGTGGGAACAGAACCTCCCAACTATCTGACTCATCCTTCTAATAGACGTTTTCAAACCTTTTTCAATACGATGATATTTTTAAATGTATCAAATTATGTATAGTTTTAACGTTAACCCAAATGTTTTTAAATCCTGAAATATTAATAAACACCTTAGTATAGTATCAAAATATAATTGAAAACTTACAAAATTCGGCAGAAACTATTTTTTTCGATGATGCATTGTTATACTCGGGAGGGTCATGTCCTTGGATAAAGATGTCAGCTTTTTGAAGAATCTCCGCACAATGGAAGTAACATGGAAGAAAAAATATAAAGGGTGTCAATATATCTTTACAAAAATATCAAGATAACTTTTGTTTCTTAATTCTAAAATTAAATCTGAAATGCAGTATTAAGCAAATTTCAAATTAGCTGTGTACTGTTGGGCGTACATGTTCATGTACAACATAAAATGTCCATGAGACTATTCCTGGAATTTCGTCAAATGGCGATACAAGGTGGGATAACAATTCGATGATTCTTATGTTGTTAACCTATATATAATTGGTTGCTTTTTCTCATCTGAAATGTCTGTGAACCTTTGCAACTGATTCCTAATGTTGAAGAAGATGTCTGGGCTGATTATTTCTTTCTCATATAAAATGTACAACATAAAATGTCCATGAGACTCCAGTTGAAATTTCCAAATGGCGATACAAGGAGGGATAACAATTGGCCTTATATTGTTAACCTATATATAATTGCAGGCTTTTCCTCATCTGAAATGTCTGTGAACCTTTCAACTGATTCCTAATTTTTAAGAATATATCCGGGCTGATTATTTCTTTCTCACGGAAAATGTAGCACATAAAATTTCCATGAGATTCCTCCTGTAATTTTATCGAAAAGCGTCACCAGGAGGGATTACAATTCTCGTCATTTTTTTAACCGATATATAATTGTAGCCTTTCCATCATCTGAAATGTTTGTACTTCTTTATTCTTGTTTTCCTATTTAATTTTTGTTCCTTCTCCTACTTGGTCGAAAAGAACATCTAGAAGACTAACATGAACCCATGACAACTCATGATTAATGTTAAAAATGCAGCTTCTTCATGCCTTCACATTGTGTCAAACAGACATGGGGTACACCAAACGAAGATGTGTGACTTTTTCCTGGCTGTTATACGCGATTGCCCTGGGTACCCATTTCAGTCGCCTTTTACGACATGCATGGGCTACAGTGGGGCTATTCTAACCCGGACCCACACGGGTGATGTAATTACATTTTAAATATATATTTGAAGTGGCAATTTTATACAAAATTTAATAGAAAATTTATCTTCGATAAAATTGACATAACTAAGTCTCAGATATATAACTATGCGAATATGAAAATGGATTTTGTACTATTTAATAGTTAAATTGCATGTTTCTTAGGAAGTGGTTTAAATATTAAATAATTTAGATCTTAAAATGGACGTCTAAATTAAAATTAGGGTTTTCCTTTTTCATGGAATATATAAAAATCAAATTAGCCATGAACACCTCTTGGGCTTTTGTTGCATTGCGCCCCCAAGAGGGAAATGGCTGCAATTGTCCTATTAGACTGTGCATAAGAGAAGGCTTACTGACAATAAAATATATTTTATTTTTTATCATTCTCTCCTGCTTTTCGAACATAAATTTGTTGAGGAAATTTTTTTCAAATTGCAAAATATTATTTGGATATTTATACTTCATCAATTAAATTTACACACTTAACACTTCATAGCGGAGGACTGACATACTATAATTTAGAAACTTTTCAAGAACTTTCGTTCATCACTCCTAGACATTCTTATTAAACGATATAAGACTCCCTGTTGCTTTCAATTTTGATCATTTAATATGAGAATTATTTTTATTCCTTAAAATTCGTTTAAAGTTTTACGGTTTAACGCACTATTTAACCCAAATTTTTTTGCATACTGAAATATTAATAAACACCTTAGTATAGTATCAAAATATAATTGAAAACTTACAAAATTCGGCAGGAACTATTATTTTCGATGATTCATTGTTATACTCGGCAGGGTCGTGTCCTTCGATAAACATGTTAGCTGTTTGAAGAATCTCCGCACAATGGAAGAAACATGCAACAAAAAACATAAGGGGTTTCAATATATCTTTAAAAAATGCCAAACTAATCTTTGTTTATTAATTCTAAAAGTAAATCAGAAATGCTGTATTACGCAAATTTCAAATTAGCTGTGTACTGTTGGGTGTATATGTTCGCATGTAGTGGCTTTAATGCTTGGAAATTTACTTCGTACAAATGACATGTAAAAAGTTTTATTGATATTTGAATTCTAAGGGGCTGATTATTTCTTTCTCATGTAAAATGTACAACATAAAATGTCCATGAGACTCCTCCTGGAATTTTGTCAAATGGTGAAACCAGGAGGGATAACAATTGATCTTATATTGTTAACCTATATATAATTGTACGCTTTTTCCTCATCTGAAATGTCTGTGAACCTTTGCAACTGATTCCTAATTTGAAGAATCATCTGGGCTGATTATTTCTTTCTCATGGAAAATGTACAACATAAAATGTCCATGAGACTAAAAGGGATTTTCTGTATTTCCTACATGACTAAAAGTTGCTTTCTAATCGGAAGATTACTTCATTAGAAAGGTCGTACAAAATGTCAAAAAAATCAATGCAAAATGTCGATGATTCCTAATTTATCGAAAGTATATTGCAGAGAAAGCAAGTCGTTGGACTCATTGCACAGTGAAATTAAACGCAATTTAGATGGTTTCTGTAAGAATTATGAGCACATTGGCTCGCTGGCGGAAGAAATGATATTAATTTCAACGCCTCTATAAATTTCCCTTTCCAAACCTACCATTTACAGAATCAGCATCGATTGCAGTTGCATCGGTCGTCACCTGTTTTTTCACCCGAGATAACATGATAACACCACAATAAAAAAACTGTCTTGTTTTCGGAAAAAATACCTTCTCATAGGCCTTTTAACTGTTACACAGTGTGTCCACAAGACCTCAAAACTTTATTACAAATGCAAATGAATAGACTAATACGTGAAATTTGTTACAAAAGGAGACGCATATATATGTTTAGTTCGATCACTAATAGTGTATAAAACTGGTAAGGATTCAAGCATGGCGGAATAACAGCGGAATGTCATTTGGGAGGGAATTTACTTATAATAAAAATTAATTGAATGGATAATAATTGAAATTTTATATTACGTAATATCAAAAGAAAAGAAATTAGTTTATTGTGGATTTTTTTTCCTTTTTAAACTGCTTTGCATTGCGTGTATCTGAACACGATTAGCCTATCGATTCTTCCGTTTCTGCTCTTAAAACGAATGTCTACCTCACCACACAATCGGTGGTGGAGCTATATTTAAGGTGTTGTTCGTCTAACTTAATTTTAAGGTATACATTTATCTACATCAAACCTATACATTTGAAACATTTGTTATCCATCAAGATGGTAACTCTTGCCATGTTCGATTTAAGTAATCCTTGAAGTCGAGGCTATCAGTGATCCTCTGCTTCATGTGAGACATGTCTCCTATCACACTGAACACCCTTTAACATAACACAGCTGCGACTTCTTTCTATGGCGTTATGTTAAAAATATCGAACTATTATCAGGGACATGACTGATCTAACGCAGAGGATCAGCATGGATAAGAGCATACTAGAGTGAATAGGGGAAAACTTACCATCTTCATGTGTTGGCTGCAATGAATGGTACAAATAAAAGGATGTTGTTGTTGTTTCTTATCCCACTTGGCTGGCCAAGCCCACGAGCCCATGCGTACTCATGATTGAAGGGGAAGGAAGCAGCTTCTGTTGTGATGGAACACCCGTAGGTAGAAGTCTGACTTTGGTTTGACGCTCTTACAGTCAATGGGAGACCGGGACCTACGGCTTAAAGTGGATTCCGAACCACTACAAACATCCACGGCACCGCCGGGATTCGAACCCGAAACCTGTGGCACCGAGCGCCAGAGCGCTAGACACTCGGCCATTCAGGTCCCAAATTTGTGAATGCCAATGGCACGCGGTGTTCCCAGGTGGTCACCCACCCAAGTACTGACCGCGCCCAATGATGCTTGACTTCGATGATCTAACGAGAACCGCTATATTCAGCATGGTATGGCCGTTGGCATAAAAGGATGTATTAAATGAAATGAAATTGAATTTAAATGACGCAATTATTTCTTCATTTGCCTTTGCAATTCATTTTTAAATTTAATGAGATTTTATAGACACAATGTGAATGTTGCACAAATATGCTAGAGGGGGGGGATTTTCTTAGGCTTAAATGATAAATGTTAGCTGTAGAAATGAAAAAAAATCCCCTATGTTAGCATTGAATTCATTAAGAGTATAAAAGGACGTATATCAAAACAAAGTCGGTAAAGTGATTGTTGACAGTTTATATTAAAAGCAAAAACGATTTCGAATTTCACTCAGTTTTCAAAACTTCGAAGCTAAGTGTCACAGTCATTGAACTATTCTTTTAATTATCAGAGTTTTACGTCACAGTAACTTGACCATTTATTACTGCAATGCGATAATTTGGTTTCTTTTCGGACTGTACACAAAACATTATATTTACAGATAAAGTTTCAGTTACTATAAAATAATAATATTTATAATTTTTGAAAAAAAGAGTTTGGGAGTAAATTTACACGTAAGCAACAACTATTTGCAATTGTTAAAAGTTGAATGAATCGCATAAGAAAAATATACATAGCCAGAAATGTTTTTTACGGAATGTTTGGGAGAGGATTCGTTGTTAGAATAAACAGCGGATTCAGTGTACACAGGAGGGGGGACTTGCTTCATTTAGCATACCTCATCTACGAAAGTGGGCATTGTGGGTGGTGCGTGACCTCCTTCATAAACTTTCTGGTTTCTAAATTGTGCTTATCCACCTACTGACACTGTAAGGTTCGTTGAGTACGACTTGTCGTGTTGACAATAATGATTTCTATAGGTTCGGAAATCCATCGCGCCTATCCAGCAGTTCAAGCGGTCCTTTTATATAAATAAATCGGTGTTATTTTTTATTTGATGTTGAAAACAATCATTAAAAAAACAAACAAGAAAACGAAATTTTTTAGTCTTTTCGGACAATATTAAAGAATAATTCAATGTTATTTATCTATAAAGGAATTAGGCTGTATTATTGTTGATAGGATGTTTTTATTCAAAATCAGATAGGAAAAATTAGAGAAAGAAAAAGTGTACTAAAAAGGGAGTTCACTATAAAGTGTACTAAAAAGTCAGAATGAAAAAGACTTGCAACTTTTAAAAAATCTGTCAAAGACTATTTGAATGTAAAGCGACGTTCCACCAGCACACCTGCTTTTAGAAAGACTAATTTGAAAACATTATATGTATGAGAAGGAAAACGGTTTACAAACTTGATCATAAAAATGGTGTTGACATAATAATTTAATAATTTATAATAAATTAAAGATTAAATGAGGATTCCGAACATTATAAAGATATTTATTCTTCTATTTTTGTATGTTGGATTCCTAAAGTTAAATTAATTCAATAATAATATCAAAACTCATTAAAGAGTTTTATAAGAAAAATTAATCTGGCTTATAGATTGTGTTTAATACACCGACGGTCAGCAACGTTTCTGTTCAGTATGGCTTGTCGAGTTGCTAATAAAACTGTTCGTGTTCGGAAATCCATCGCGGCAATCTACCAGTTGAATCGGTCCTTTTATATAAATATATCGGCGTTATTTTTTTATTTGATGTTGAAAAGAAGTATTAAAAAAGAAATTTAAGAAAAAGAAATTTTAAAAAATCAATATTGAAGAAGTATTCAATTTCATTTATCTTTAAAGGAATTAGGCTGTTTTATTGCACGATGCTCTTATTCAAAATCAGATAGGAAAAAGTAGAGAACGCAAAATTGTGCATCGTAATCAAAAAGACTTGCAGATTTTAAAATTCTGTCAAAGGCTATTTGAATGTAAAGCATCATTCCACCAGAAGATCTTCTTTTAGAAAGACTGATTTGAAAACATTATATGTATGAGAAGCGAGAAGGTTTACGAACCTGGACATAACAACGGTTTTGGTATAATAACATTGGTGACATTGCTAAAATATTCCGCATGTAATTTAAATTGTATGAATAACTTCTTTATAATTCGTAATCACTAAGAATATTCCACCAGAGTTCTTTCGAAAAACTTGCCATTTGACAAAATATTAAGAAATGTTTCTATAAATTTAAATTTATTTCAAAACTAAATTCTTTCTCTAATACATGCTTTTCGTGCTGTGATTTACTATTAGTATTCAATTCACTAAAAATAATATATTATAAGTTAAAGATTAAATTAGTATTCCGGACATTATAGAGATATTTATTCTTTTTTTTTCTGTATGTTGGATTCCTAAATTTAAATTTTATTCAGTAAGAATATCGAAACCCATTAAAAAGTTTTATAAGAAAATTTAATCTTATGGTTTGTATGTCGATTTTTAAGTGTATTTATAGATATTCTTTAGAATATGCGAATGGTTGGTAAGTGTTTATTGCAGTGAATGGGTAAGTAATTCCTTTTCAATTGACAAATCTGAAATTGAAATGTAAGTCCAAGTATAACAAATCATATCCTATATATATATCTTAGCTATATAGTATGGCGATAGCAGGACTTTAAGTAACTTATTTTAAAGTGATTTTTCTCTTAATAGGTGGTGGTATTCACCTTTGAAGTTAAATAATGCATTAGCAATTATCGCATCTCGACTCATTGGCCAATTGGCTAGCGATCTGGCCTTTGGTACCATAGGGTCCAGGTTTGAATCCTGGCGGTGGCATATATGTTTGTTAGTGTTTCGGAATCCACTTTAAACTGTAGGTCCCGGTCTGTTTAGCCCTCGTGTGCACAAGATGACCGTAGAGCAACAAACAAAACTAATCTCGACTCATTGCATCTCTGAGGAATAATCGAAAATAATATTAAGAGCCACTCATTAGAGACCTCCTTTCTTACTGCACTTGATTTGGCCATTTTGTGCCGCAAACATTGTACTTCATGTCCTTTAGAAGCATAATTTGACTTTTTGTCTTTGAATTTGTCAACATAGAAAACATACATTTTTTTTTCCTATTTTATTTGCGGATTTAGAAAAAAAAATTTTGCAGTTCAAGAGACGTTTCAAAACTGAAAAAAAATAATTAAATAATTACGAAAATTAAGAAATGAATGAATTAATGATTTTAATTAATTGCTGATTAATTTTCAAACGTTATAATAAAATCAAATATTTAAACACAGCGTTTACGAATAAAAAAACCATTTATTTATTTTTTGCAGAACATTTAAAATATCGATTGTAATTTTTTTTTTCCGAAACATACTCAATATTCAACAGTTTCAGTATTACGCATAACAAAAAAAGCTGGATGTCATCTGGATTAATTCAGATAAGATAATTAAATGATGTTATAGAAGCTTGAATTGATTTTTCATTTGTGCATGTGTTGTGCATTCACGTGATAGTAAGGCATAGTTGTGTCGAAAGACATGTAACTACAGGCAACTACTTCTACAAGTTTTTAAGAGATGATGCTGTCACATTTTCCTCTGGTACATACACCGACCGGAAGCTTCGAATTCGGCAAGATAAATTCAAAGTTTGAAGGCTCATGAAGCTCTGATTAGCTCATGAAGCTACGTTCGAAATTGATTCCCGGAACATCAGTTTGTCTTCCAACAGCTTGCGTCTCAGCTGCAAATATCAAGTGCCATTTTGTTTAGGATGCGTTGTAGAGTTGAATCCGAGGCAATTCTCTCCTGCATCTGCTGTCCATGAATTGAAATTTTGTTCGACGCATGCATAACTGCAAGTTGCGCGAAAAAAAGGAGATCCAGTAGAATATTTAGGCTTTATTTCTTTCTAATTCTTTGAGGAACGTGTATGCGTAGTTAAAAAAGATATTAAGAAAACATCAAAATAAACTTACTTGCAATAATACATTCGCCAATAAAAGTCGTTTTTCCAAATTATTTTTATCACAGTTATCACGTGATTCCAAATATAATTGTGTTCGTAATAGTGAATAGTTTTTTTTTTCTTAAGAATGTAGGTAGTCTAAATTTAGAGAAATATTGCGATTTTTGTCTGCAATTCAAAGCAATTAACCAATATTTTATGAATTCTTGTGTTGCAGAACCCCTGGCAGCTTCCCCTGGTGGTGCACCAGTTCGACGCCTCCCAGGACAGGTGGGTGACGTGCAGCGCCACCATCCCCTGACGGTAAGTCACCAGGTAAAAACTTCTTTTGTGTCTTGCACAGTTTTATTTTTATAATGGAGCATTGAATTGAATTTACACCTTTCTCGCGATGTGTCAAAATATTTTGTACTAAAATATTTCCTTTCGTCAACCTTTTCAAAAAAATGTCTGCTCAATCCTAAAAAACGATTAGCAACTTATTTAGTTGCCATGAACGAATTTGATAAACTTAATAATTTACGTTACTGAATGCAAATATATATTTATTTTGAATTTCTTGAATTACTAGGTAGCAAAATCTAAAGAATAATTACAAATGGAGGTATTAAAGTTATTTGCATTTCTGAATTGGCAACTCCTTCGATAAGAGACGACTAGAAATGAATCTCACGCAATACTCTTATTTTTGTGACTAATAACACTTTAACTCTTGTTGAGATATTTAAGTTAAAATACAAAATAAAAAAAAATTTCATGAATTACTTCATGCTTATTCTCCTTTAAAATTATTTATTTTCAACTATAATATATATTAAAATTCTTCCTTCTAAAAATTGTAATTTAAAACGCATTCATAACGATTTTCGGTACTTACGTATTAACGCTACCTTGGCTACAGAACGGTTCTCTTCTTGTTTCTCACATTTTTTTTTCTTCTTCTCCAATTTCGATCTGCTTGTTCCTTTCGCTTCTCTCTTGATTTCTCTATGTTTCTCTGCATCACTCTGTATCTCTGCCGTTCAGTCTTCTTTCTGTTCTACCATCACATGAGCTTCTAGTTGCAATGCCATCACCAGCACTGAAAACACAACATCTTTTTCCCTGTTGAAACACTGACCATAGCACAACATCGTTTTCAAATATTTTTGCACAGCTACAGTTCAAAAACAGATATTTATCCCTTATCTTACAACACACACACGCAAAAAAAAAAAAAAAAAAAAGTGGGGAAATTTATTTTAATTAAGGGGAAAAGCTGCCTCTTTTGGTTGCAGCCATTCGGTTTCGCGTTTCCACCAGAGCACATTTTGAAGTTTCTTTTGATTGAGATTACAAAATATGCTCTTTTTCAGGACGAGTCAATTCGATTGAAATAAGGAAAGTTATTTGTTTGATTTGAGTGGAGGCCGATAAACGATTTTTTCTTATGATTACAGAATTAATAAATAAATTCAAATGATTCTGACTTAAAAAATATATTTTTCACACTGTTGCTTGTTAAAGCCCTTTCATGCGTATAATGTTTCTTAGTTTTTAATACTTTTTTTTAAAACGATGATATTCATTGTCAATATTGAAATGATAGTTAGAGGTAATTGCTATGTTTCCTTAAAATATTTAATGCAATTGTACTATTAATATGTAGTGTATCTTAAATCCTAATGCTTTTTTTAAACGATAATAGTCATTGTCAATATTGAAGTTTGAGGTATTTGTTATGCCCAAATATCATAAAAATGACTTAGCTAAATGACCAACATTTACAAATTCCCTTTCATAGTGACTAGCTAGTTAATCATATTTCAATACAGTACAATTACATAATCTGGTGCAATTTTTAGAATATAAAATGAATTATTTCCTAAAACTTCTGTGGAATTAAGATAATTATCTTTTTTTTTAAATGTAATTACATATGCCGATTATATCGTTCTTTGTATGTACTATTGCATATTAATTGAGAAAATTTCAAAAAATAGTAATAAATAAAATTCAAAATCAACTTAATACGAGACTCTTCAGAAAGGGCAACGCACAATAGAAAGTGATTTAATTTAACGAAAAAAAAATGCTTTTTGCAGTAGCTGAAACACAGTGGTTTACCAAATCTCCTCTTTAAGTGGGGGTGGGGGTGGGGGGGCGAGGAACGAGGGTGGCCCACCTCCTCGTGGCAACGCCTTGGCTGAAAGTCAGGGCTGCCGAGAGGCTACCGACAAGACATATATGAACAGGAAAAGATGCATATTTAAAGGACTGACCGTATAAGATAAAAACACTCACATTTTGACTCTCAGGGGAACGTGATGTTGCTATAAAGAATAGTAGAGAAAACGTAAAGGATCAAACCTTTATTATTGGAAAAAAAGATGAGTAATTATCATTAGAAAAATTAAATTCTTTACTTTAACCGTATTGACGTTTTCTTGTGTGGCCTATTTATCATAAGATACAAAAGTCAGAGGAAAATCACATTTAACGTGGTTTTCTTTAAAATTTTTGCTTGTCTCCTAATTCGTGGCATATATTTAGACGTTGTTTCATTTCGTGCCATAGAGTAGTTTGTTCCATTCTCTAAACGATTCAATTCCAGACGTTCAAAATGTGCTTCTATTTAGCGATAATGAGTTGCCACATCGAATGTAATTGAATCGAAAGGTGCCTCCCTAAAACAATCCATATACATTCTATGTAATTCAAGTCACAGGAGTATGTTTGCTAGTACATTCTACTGATATCTTTACCTTCTTTCTCTGATGCGACTTGCAATCGATAAAATTGAAGTCTGTTACATTGGCACTTAATTACCTCATGGGGAAAAGTTAACTTGTTGACATAAGTCCGGTAACAGTACTTCCGTCAATAATTTGGAGAACAACCTTTCACCATAATTCCATTCCAGACAAGTACGCCAAGATAAAATAACTGCAAGCGAAAAAAAAAAAAAATTTCTAATGCTTCTGGCAAACACTTAGTTTGGTCTTGGATGCGTTAAGGCAAGCGCTGCACAGACGTCACTCACTTTTCATTACCCAGGGGGCGCGTGTAACTTGAAGATTTAGCCACGGAGTAACAACGCCCCCGCAACGATCTACGATCCTATTAGACGGGGCCAACTTTTTAAAGTGGATTCTGAACCACTACAAACAACCATGGCACCGTCGGGACTCGAATCCGAAACCTGTGGTACCGAGATCCAGAGCGCTAACCACTCGACCATTCAGGCCCCAGCGAAATAAAATGAAACAGAAAAATTCAATATTGTGCAAATAAATTAAAAAATTCAAGCTATATAAATAACGAATGAATTTACTCAAGTATTTGATGATATATTTACTAAATACATCTGTAATTTACAAAATAACTAATTTGTAACAAACATTTGAAAAACAGCACATTCATTTAGAAATTGTTTCCTTAAAAATCATAATTTTAAAATTTAATGGTTTCGAAGATAAAACATTTGAAAAATAGCACATTCATTTAAAAAATTATTTCTTTAAAAACGATAACTTCAAAACTTGTTGGTTTTGAAGATAAAAATAATTCATCAGAAAAAAAAAATATTCTTTTTTATTGAGATATGAAAAAGACTGCCTAATCATCAAATTGAGAAAATGCTTTAGGTTGTTTTATCTGCTTTTATCAATGCTCGATAAAACTAAGAAAAGATAAGAAAAGGAAAGGTTTTTGTTGAAGATTATCTTATCATGTTTTCGATGTCTGCGGCATTTGCTTAAATCTTCAGTCACTTGTATTAATGACATCAATAAAGTTGTCTGCACATAGATTCTTAGTGCCACAATGATAGTGTCATTTGCAATATGCCTTTTTAAGGCACCTTTAAGTGAGTATAGAGTATTTGTATTTGAAAACGAATAGTTCATTACATTTTGAGAAGGTGTATAATGAAATTTTATTACATCGGATTATCAATCGCCTAAACCACTCATTTGATTCTATCAAATTATATACTGATGAATTTTTAAAGAATATTTAATTCCATCATTTAGGTAAAAACATAAACGGATTTAAATTAATAACGTTCATTTATCGGCGTATTTGAAAAAAAAAAACCTTCATTAGCGTATAAAGTGTACTTTTCCTAGAAAAAATTTGTTCTCCAATTGAGTTGTACATTATTTACTGGTTTACTTTCGGTCACTTTAAGGCAACTTTTTAATATTTTTCAATCCTTATTTTGGCTTTATTGGATCTAGCTGCATTCTAATGTAATTTTAAATTTAGTTTTATGCTTAAGCTTTTCAATTAACGTCGTTAAAAATGTATAACAGAAAAAAATTTAGTAAATAAAATACGATACATATCCAATGCATTGATGAATTAATTATATTTTTGTAAGTTATTTTTCTATTAATAAATTAAAGTATACGGAAACATTCGGGCATTAATTTTCCGTCGATATATTAACAAACTTAAAAATTTATCTAATTTTATAAAGTAAAATTATTTTTTATAAATGCAAAGTATTTAAACACTTTTGAGACCAGTTTTGTTTTTAATCAAAAGAGCTAAAAATAAACTTTTCATGCCAGCTTTTATATTGTCAACGATACATATGAGATTTATCAATGAATGAAAATTTTTTTTTTGTTGTTAAATAATCTTTCGTTAGAAACAATCATGCATTCATTACATGACAGCATTGTAACAAACCTCTATTAACTTAATTTAATTATATCACTGGATAACAGGTAAATCAATAAATGGACTTTATCAATATAGCTCTATTAACTTAATGTTTTAATTTTGTCAATGATATATATGACTATCTCCCCGTGGTGCACCTGGTAACACTTTTTAGTGGCTAAGAGATCTGCAACTTGGCATTATTAGATTAATGAACTCTGTTTCGGCATGTTTTGCTGTATTATCTGTTTTTTTATTATTATTATTTTTTTTTCTGTAACTGTTCATAATCTGCCATTGGAAAATAATAAAAAAAAAATAACATATATGAAATCTATAAATAAATGAACATATGTTTATTAAATTACATTTCGTTTATTAATTAAAGTATATGTCTATCATTTATTCTCCACGTATTGGAAAACAAAGCTCTATTAACTTAATTTTTTTAATTTTGTCACTGAGGAGATCTATCGATAAATAAAATGTGTATTTATTAAATTATTGACAAATTAATGTGCTTGTCAATAATGCATTCATTGTAAGCCTGTATTGAAACAAAGCTCTATTAACTTAATTTTATTTTACAAAATTGAACTTTTTAACTATGAAATTAACGTTAAAAACGTTTTCAGACCAGTAAAATTTTCATTTAGAAAAGATAGATAAAAATAAGTTTTTCACGTAAATTTTTTTCAATGGTTTCTAATTCTAATGTATATTTTTTCTTATTTTTTGCTCAGCATTTTTCTATTGGATCAAGTGGACCATAGTATACATTGCTATACGCGTTTATAAAATACTTCATGACAGAAGGTTTGACCTCTACGACATCAGTGCCGTTGGGAATCCTGTCAAGTTGGGTTTCGTCGTACCACAGTTGGAACAGGAGTTCGAGTCCCCTTTTCCAGAATCTCATTTGCACGATGTCAGTGTTTCGTAATTAGCAGTTTATAGTTTTAGTTTAGTGTTTATTTAATTGTAACATATGTACATTTAAATTAAATTAAATAAATAAATAAATAAATTTTAAGTACGTAATTTGTAAAAGAAATTTAATCGCTAAATAATTTTAAATTATATTAATATATAAAGTATAAAATTATCACCTTGACTATTTAATGAAAATTTTAATTATTGTAAACCGATTTGACATGAATAAAATATAAGACAGAAATAAACGGGTTTTAATCAGGTTTGAATTAATAGTTTTAACGGGTTGGTTTTAGCTTTTAGTACGGGTTTTAATTTTTAATTTTTTTTTAGTTTTAATAAATGGGTTATAATCGCAACATTATTTTGGCATTGTTCTGCTGAAGTATATTAATAATGTTGTACGAATTAGTATTCATAAAAATTATATATTTTTTCCTGAAAAGTAATGCTATTCGTGAAGCATAAATAATATTTTTCTGAAACTACTAAATCACAATTTTTGGATCATTATATACATGATTTATTTTATTTCTTTGTTTCTCCTAGATTATTGAATTATATTTACTGATTATTGTAGACTTTATATTTCTTCGAGATGAAAATTATAACTGCAAAGGCTCTATAGGCAACTATATATATATATATATATAGGCAAAAAAATTACAATAATTTAAATCTTACAACGATTTACAATGAGAGTTTTTTTAGGGGGAACAACCTCGCATTTGCGTGTTGTATGGGAGAAAACCCGTAAAACTCCCACCGGGTAGACATACTGACGAGGCAAGATTCTGAGCATCCCAAACGCCATCGAATCTTCTCGTTTCTTGAGACAGTGTCAACAACAAAGCCGCCAGCGGATTGAACCTCAATCCTAATACTCACCAGTGGCGCACGTTGCCACTGAGCCACAAATTGGGCTACGTTAGTAAATTAAATTGAAATAAGGTTGTGCAAAGTTGTTTTAAGGTTGTGAAGTTATTTTAAGTTTACCAATTGCAAAATGATAGTTTTATATTTTAAACTGATTTTTTATGTAAGAAAAGTTTAATTTTTTTGTTATAGCAATTGTTTTTAACTATAATTTAACTAAACAAATCAAAGGCGTCTGACCCAAACTGATTTTTGTTTTCAAGTCAGCGGATGAAGTTGTTTTCTACGGAGTGAATTCAAAATCGGAATGCCTGCTCGTGCGCATAGCGAGAAGTTGCAACCAGACGACCGACGGCTGGATTTATTTAAAACTGTCCAATGGGAAAACCTATTGTCTGGCAGAAACTGTGGAACACCAACAAATATCAGATGAAAGCAGCAAAACATTCCTTTGCGGTAACCTGCAAATGCATTATCTAGCTCCCATGAGAAGATGGAGGATATTTTACTGCGGCATGTTAAGGTAAAATAAATAATATTTATTAAATCCCCTGAAAACATTTTTAAAGGATGCTGTCTTCACATTTTCCGCTATTTTTACCGCGAAAAAGGATTAAAAGCTATGATAAATACTGCATTTGTAAATGTTGATCGTAAAAGTTTTAATGTAATAGACCGTTAAAATGCCAATTTTCATGGGAAAAAAATTCTTGTTTTATCTCAGAGATCAGACTTTTAGCTTTCCAAAACAGTTAATTGTTGAGTCAGTACAAGTCGAGATGCACTCATTTCATCACGAGCTATTAAGATACTGAATTCATGCATTAAAAAATTTTAATCCTTGAATTAACATTGTAAAACTGTATTTTACAATTAAAAAAACCTTTGAGAAAACTGTTATTTTTTTTAATACGCCGACGTTCGATAACGATCCTATTTGCAATAATAATTTTCAGAATTGGGCGAAAGTTTAAGTATATGTTTTTGATGATGCACTAAAATAAAAACCGTTTAATATTTTATATTTATTTAGAAATGACTTAATGTGTTACTGGCATTTTTTGTTAAAAACAGTATCATTATTATTGCAATTTTTTTGCTCTCAGGGACTCGATTGGCTGCATCTCAGCTATACTTTAGTATGCTAACTTTCTTTTATTTCAATGCATACATAATGGACCTGCGTCGACATGTATGCAAGTCAATTCTATGTGCTGTACCTATTCTTTTAGTTAGGAATGTTTGTTCGTAAAGTAAAAAAATTAAAATTTTCGTCCATTTTTGATAAACTTTAGGAAAACATATTCATACATAAATTTTAATGTTCGTGTTTGTCAATTTTTTTGCACTTAATTTAATGTTAGCATCCAATGTTTTCCCTAAAACATTATTTTGAAGCAGTAGTATTGCCTCTGGTCAGTTATCTTAACTAAACAAATTATACATATCATGGAATGATATAAAAAATAATCAAGTGCCGAAGAAATGTTTTTAAAAAGTAATTATATTTGTGTTAGGAATTTTAAAAAAATTTAAAATATTGAGTATGTAACGCACTAATGTGCACTAACCTGTTGATCAGTTTCATTAATTTTTTATGTTGAATAATCATTAGCCAGATTGCAAGATAGGAGACCTACTACTATTTTTATGTCACCAGAATTTAGAGAAAATACTTCCTCAATCAAGATAGGATAGGAGGGTTGAGTACCTGTGTGTATGACATGCATCTACTCAAAATCATAGCTTTAAAAAATATGACAGGGGCTAACTAATTAAGAGGAAATAAATTAATTAAAGAAAAACTTAAAAGAAGAAATAACATAAAACTTTTAAACTGAAAAAAGAATCCTGCTGAAAGTACAAAAGTATTGCATGAAAATCCGGTCATACTGCTGGATGGTAGTAACGTCAGATGGTTTCGTGTAGTAAGATGAGTCTTTCATGAAGAGACAAAACACTTTTTTTTTGGCAGGCTTGAATGAGCTAGTGCGCATGTGCAGAAGTAGTTTTCAGGAGGAAGGATATATTGAGGATTAATGAAGGAATTTTAGTGAGTTTCGAATTATTAGGGCGGTTTTAGTGGTACATTCCATTTGATATTTAACAGTTCCTTCGTTTTGGGCAAAGTAAATGTGAGTTTTAATTAGGGAGTTATTATGATAGATGAGTCCTTGAAAGAAGATTTTTGAGGTTTTCTTTATGAAATCTTCGATTTTTCCGATGCATCATTACTTATATAACAGGGAGCGCCAGTGATAATGAGAAGTATTTTGTTCTGCAGGTTTTAAATCTTGTGATGGCTACTTTTAACAGAAAATTCCCATATTGGAGTAGCATAGGTAAGAAAAGGTATGAGGATATGTTTGTAAATCAGTAACTTATTTTGAAGAGATAAGCTGTAATATTTCCTATGTAATATTATAGCTGTAAGTGCATTTTATTCCAGTATTTGGTATTGATAGTTTTAATATACCTTTGGAAACTTAATTTGCTATCGATAATTAGGACATAAAATTATTGACCCAATAGATGTGATCATCTAAAAGAAAAATATTATCAATTTGATACCATTTTCTTTGTGAAAAATTATTGCTGTTATATAAGATTAACCATTTTTCCAAAGAGTCTAAAAATTTTGAGCCGTTCTGTTTATATGAGGTTGAATGTCTCTCTTTGAACGCATCAGAGCTCTCAGCAAATAGACAGGTGCTTACCTGTTGCTCTTGAGGAAAGTCACGAATCGGGGTAAGTACACGGAGTGCCTTGGTCGCGCGGCGACCAAACCTTCAACCTGGTAAATGGGATTACGTAACGTGAGGTTTGCCAGTTATAAAAAATATAGAAAATTTAATAAGAAAACCAATAAAATCAATTAAGTTACTAAAAGCAACAAATAAAAAAGAAACAAAAAGGAATTTAAAAAAACAAGAGAAATCAAAATTAAAAACAAGAATAGGAGAAATTAAAATTCTTAGCAAAAACAAGCACAGACTAACTAAACGAAAGCACAAAAATAAAAATCACGCGAGGTGCGAGAAAGAGAAAATCCAGTAAGAAACCAAAACCATGGTTTCAGTCCACCAGAGCCAAGGTGAAAATAACCTTTGATCTTGAAAAGCGGCGCCGAGGGGGAAAGCAACCATCGGTTGTCTGGGAAGGAACTAAAACTAAGCGCATTATTTATTAATATTGAGTACGTATCGTGGGCGTTTGCGGCTGCTGGGAAGAGAAATATCATAATCAAACTTTTGAAGATCTTTTAGGACCTGGTTATTGGAATGAGAAACAGAATCATAGAAATTAACAGCAATTTTTTGTACGTAGTCTTTAAAGCTGGGAATAGAGAGCGAATATCTAATCTCTTTATTTCTAAAGAACCAGGGTGAATTCGTAATCATTCTCAAGATCTTGTTTTCAAGCCTTTCAGAATCAGGAAGTTACTGTTCGCAATGGAGCCCCATACTGGACTCGCATATGCTATGATAGGTCTGAGATAGGAGAGATAGATTAGTTTTTTTAATTTTCCAGTGAATTTCTGCAAATTAAAGGATAGCGTTTTCGTAATTGGTTATTGAATTTAGTGCGAAGATATTGGATATGAGAATTATAATTAAGTCTACGATCAAGAATTATTCCAAGGTATTTAGTTTCTGTAGACCAGGAAATGTTAGTATTATAAATAGTAATATTAGGTGGGTTATAGTTATTTTTCCTGATGAATAGCACTACTTCAGTTTTCGCGACATTAAGTACATAAGCGACTTGAATAAGCGACTTTAGGAAAGTCATAAGTGAAAATGTATTATAATATCGGACTTAAGATACTTCTTTGTGGAGTAATAGCTTCTATTCCACCACGTCGAGTTGGAGCACTGTCTGTGATTACTTAAAAAGCTCTATTTTGAAGATAATTAGAAAGGAAATGCAGGAAAGTTTACCTGGATCATTTAATACGCAGCTATCAAGTCATAAGCTGTCAAACGTTTTATTAGCATCCTTCCTGATGTGGTATCGGGTTGTTTTTTTTTACCTTTTTCTATTCCTCGGATTAAATTGAGATTTCTTACAAATTTATCATGCCCATTAGCAGTGCATGCATTCCTTCTCATTCATAAGGGTTTCAAACTGAATTCAACTTCCTCTTCAGCTTCGACCTATGAAACAAAATATTTAATCAGTCAAAAATTAAAAAAAAATATTTTTAACTTTTTTTCATGAAAGTTATTATAATTTGGAAAGAAAATTTTGTTACTCCTAAAAGAAAATTAAAAAAAAAATGTAATTAAAAGCTATATTTATTTTTATCATCCTTTTTTTAAACTAAGATGTCTATTTCATTTATATATAAATCAATTACTTCAATTATAATAAAATTTAAAATATTATTACTTTTAAAATTAAAATTATTCATTAAATTTCTGTGCTGTTCAAGAACATTTAGCGCAATTAAAACACCAAATCGTTCTTAATTTATGAAGTAAATAAAACTAAAAAACTGATCAGTATTATAAAATGCCATAAATATTTCATTACATAGAATTAATGAGCATGTGCTTGAAAGATGACATATGAAAAACAAATAAAAATCATTATAGGCACAGAAAAATCTCATAATTATTACAATGAAAGAAATTTTTTGACAGTTGACCTTTTCAAATAATTTGCATTCATTCATTTTTATAGAGAAACATCTGTAGGTAAAAAGAAAGTTGAAGAAACAGTATTTGTAAAGTTTGTGTTTATGTAAGTATGTAAAAAACGATTTAATTTTTTCTTAAAACACTTAAAATATAGCTGGAAAAAAACTTTAAGGCTTTTATATTTGAGTATAGATATTTAAAGGAAAGGTAGTTTTGGTTGCTGAATCATTTTTTTAATATACCATTTAAAACTTTAAAATCGTTTCTCTAATATATAACTTAAAATTCTTCTTTTGGAGTACCTAAGCATGTTAAACAACTCTTACTCCTGTCTTTTATTTTCACTTATTATCGTAGATTATTTATAGTATATTGTACATTATTATAACATAAATTATTATAATGAATTTATTGTTTGTGATATTAATGCTCCAGGGCCTGAATGGCCGAGTGACTAGCGCTCTGGCGCTCGGTAGCACAGGTTTCGGGTTCCAATCCAGGCGTTGCCATGGATATTTGTAGTGGTTCGGAATCCACTTTAAACCGTAGGTCCCAGTCCTAATAGGATCGTAGAGAGTTGCAGGGGCATTGTGACTCCGCGTCCGTGACTTATCTTCGAGTGACACGCGCCCCCTGGGTAATGCAAAGTGAGTAACGTCTTGCAACGCTTGCCTTATGGCATCCAAGACAGATGTCTAAGTGTATGCCAGCTGCATTAGAAAAAAAATGTTAATGCTCTTACTCCTTTTTCCAAGTATTCTGTTGGAAAAATTGCATAGGGATCATGAGCATGTGACTGTCAATAATGGTTTAATAACCCGGTGCACATGATTATCTGCCCAAAAAAAGTGTTAATGCATTAATCAAATTTAGCATAGACAAAAATATAACTTTCCAGTATCACAAAACAAAAAAAAGTACAATGGATTGATTGTTTCCGCATCGTTACTGCATTCCTACTACTAAACTCATTTGTGGTGTATGTGTGTGCCATTATAGCGCATGTATCCGCATAGCCAACAAACTTTTCATTCACTGCCATCAATGACTATTTGATGATCGACGCTCTGTGGATCCTCAAATAGTCAACGCTCTGTCCAAACGAGCTAATTACTATAGTCTAAGAAATGCTCACATAAATTTATGTTTCCGAAATGTTATTAAACATCCATTTGACTATCACAATAAGTAATTTACCCAAATTTGATTCATTTTTACATTTTCTCATGTTGCAATGACACAAATTACTTCTTTAATGGCTATATCAAATATATACAGTACTGTGCACAACAACATCGAACAAACATGCAGTGAACAACATCTTAATCAAACAGTTAAGCACCTTCAAAAGCAGATGTTTTGGAGTTATTTTATATCTGTGGGATCTGTCATGAGACGGATTGACCTACAAAAATGCTCTTCAATATTATAAGATCAAATTGTGCTTTTTATGCAAGCGTTCACTGGAGGTATTGATGTGTTTCAACAAGATCTTATTCCATGCCATACTTCTTGGCTAACAACAAAATTTATTCAAGAAAAAAATTAACAATTTTAGATTGGCCTGACAATTTTCTAGATGTTAATCGAATCGAAAATTTGTGGAGCATTGTTTAAGAGTCGTGTAAGTAAGATGGAATACTCAACCAAGAGAAAAATGATTGAGAATGTCGTAAAAGTTTGGTTTCATGATGACCACATCAAAAATGTATGTTCTAAATGAATGGAAAACATGCCGAATCATGTACAGGATATCGTTAAAGCAAGAGGAGGACATATTTGCTACTACAAGGGTATGAAATGTATGTAAATGAACTTTTGCTAATTAAATATTTTATATGAAAATTTTTGTATTTGTTCCAATTAACTTGCAAAGTACTGTATCTATCGTCTCAAAACTATTCATTCGATTTCTGTGACCATACAGACAAACTTCATTTACATAATGCAATGGTGGATTTAATGATTTGGTAGATCGGTTCGCGGTTCATTAAAATATTTTACAATTTAACTAATTATGAAAGGAACTTTCAATAATTTTTTATTATTATATTTTACTTATCTTTAACAAAATATTAGAAAAAGGAGGCGAATAGATAGGTTTTTACTTATTTTATATAAATTTGATGCCAGTTTATTGTACATTAGATCATATTTTGTACATTTATTTTTTTGAATAAAAAGCTTTTATTATTAATTTTTTTGTGCAAAGATGGAAGGCCTCTTCGGATGTGTACGACTGTAACGTAGATAACAACCCCAGAGAAATTGCATCTGCAATGGCAAGAGCCGACTGGAAGTATGGCTTTTCACCTCCAGTTAAAAAGTAATCAATGAAATATTTTAGTACATGAATATATATATATATACATATAGATATATAGATATAGATATAGATATTATAAAGAATTAACAATTGATTTATACAAAGCAATTTTAATAATTTAATTTTTGCAGGGAAATTCTTTTGAGAGTCACTACCTAATAAAAGATTATTGAAGAAAAACTTTCCAAAAATTTAAGAATAAAATCCTTTGATAATTTTATACCAACAAGAGCCATTATATAAGTATAAAAAATTTATCAATCAATAATTTAATCATGATATTTATAAATTAGCGGTTTTGTTAAATATTTATAAATAAACAATTTTTCAACAACAACTTTTGTTAATATGATTTAAATTCAACTTATACTACTTATAAAATATAATGCTATATCAAACCTGAAGAAGTTAATCAAATAAAATTATTTCTGCAACTGTCATGAATTATTACACTGTAGTTTATTTAAAAAATTAAATTCATGAACATAGCAAGAATTCTGATCATTTCTAGTAAATCTTAGATTGCGCTTTATAGAACATTGATGTTGACCATAACACAATAAACATGAAATATACATTTCCTTCATTTCAATTTTATTAAAGGTTTCTTGATGCCTTCAATTTTTATGCACAAACAGGCGTTGCAACGGGGACTGTTTCGGTTGAGGATGCATCTGAATATGAAATGTACTTATTTGGTGAAAAAATAAGGGACCTTGGTGAGATTGCACATATGTCTCTTAATTTACAATTTCAGCAATAGATTGACTGATTTCTAATTTCTATCATTTACTAGGAAAACGTGTAAATGCAACAAGTTGCAAATCCGTGACTATTTTGGGACAAACACCTACTGTAGGTATTCTTTAACTATCAGGTTAATTCCCATAATGTATTTTATGGGCTGTAAATATATATATTATATTTTCTTCTTTTTTTTTTATAGATCGGACTCGGATTTCATTTAGTAAATATCTCAGGTCCATATGCTTTTAAAAAGTAAGTATCCCATGACACCATAACTATCATGGGCTTTTAATAAGTTACTGATGAGCAGAATAATTAAAAATATTTATTACTTGTTAAATAGAATTTTTTTAAATTAGAAATTGTGCGTGGAATATTTTCAAAATTGATTAATCTAAAATTAAATTTGAAATTTTATGTATTATTTTTTTCTAATAGCTCGTCCTTAGGATTCGCTGTTGATTCTGAAGGGCAATCAGAACTTCTAAAAGAAGTGCACTTCGATATTAAACAACTTACCCGAGAAAATTTCCAAAGAACTTTTAAAATAAGTTTTAATGGAGGTAATAATTTATGTTTTATTTGTTATGTTTAACAAATTTAATTTACTTTTCACTATAATATTTTTGGGTCAAAATGCTTTGAGTTTGGTTGAAGAAAAATTTGTTCAGCTTGGTGTTAATTAAATCTTATTAAGAATGATAAAGGGATTTTTTTGAAATTTTTTTATTTTTTATTTTATGATTTACTGCAGATAATCTTTCATTGAAGTATTTTTTATGAGATAATCTCAAAATGATTACAAGAATTAAATTTTTTCTCTTAAATATAATAATTTTCTTAAACATATTCATTTTCTTAAAAATATTTAGTTCCAATTATTGTGATTATTTAAGGATAAAATATTCTTTAAAAATCACAATCCACTCAAGAAATGCTTTCTGCTTCTATTATGGATTTTTTAAGTAAAAATATCACATTAATTATTAGTACTGTTAACTTCACAAATTATGAGATATTAGTTTTATATTTAAACTTTATTAATAAATTAAATAAAAGGTATAAAATTTAAAAAATTATTTAATACCTTTTATCTATCTAATTTTTTTCAGTGAAATTTTTTTTCCAGAAATTTAAAATTTACTATGATTTACATGTATTTCGCAAGAAAAAAATAGCTTCTTTCTTTGATCTGATATTTTATTGCTTTTATACTTATTTCTGAGAACTGAAAAAGCTTATATATTTTTGAAAAGTAAATGTTATTCATTTCATCCTAGTCATTTATGCATTCTAGTCTCATTTCATCCTAGTCTCAATAATTATATGCGCACAAAATTTCATCTAGTTGTGAATTTAATTAATTTCTAACATAAATAATTTTATATACTTTACATATTATGCCCTTACAGTTACAAAAATACTTCTAATATAATTTACTAATTTTTTCAAAAATTATAATTTTTTTTTACCTTTAAATAGTATTTATTCCTTGTCATACATTAAAATTTATTATTTGCATATATTGTTGTAATGTCATTCTTTTCCTGCATGAAAAGGAGATCCTCATCATCAATCTTTACAATAATCAGATTTCCTGGTCCAGAAATGAAAAAAAATATTTATTTCTATAACTTTTCTAATCTAATAAAGGATTATTAAATTTACATACTCTTATGTATCTGGAGTATATATCTAATTAAGAAAATAATAAAAATGGTTAAAATGAATTGGATTATTAATTATTTTCGAAGTAAATGTTGTAAAATTTTCAGGTGAACAATATGAAGTAACAGGAAATATAAAAGAACCTTTGATGTTCAAATATGACGGAAAAAGAAAGGAATACTTTGAAATTTTTTATATCGAATTCACAGTAAAAAATAAGAAAGGAAGTGGTTTGATTATATCAAGGTAAATTCCTAGTAAATTTTCTACATAAACTATACTACTTATTAAAAAAACATAATAAATATTTACAAATAAAAACATAATTAAATATATATTTGAGATAAATAGATACCATTTTTAAACATGAAATTCAGAACACCACTGTACGGCTTTGATTTAATAGCCGAGCTAAGAAGGAAAACTATTCTGACGTGCAGTGAGGGAAAAGGAGAAACTGGCGTACCAAGAAAAGTTGAATTTCGAAGATAAAATTGACAGCTGAGAGTCGAAAGACACAGAGGAAATGTGCTAAGGAGTGTACAAAGGAAAGGGATCTTTGAATTGGAGAAAGTCGCCATGTACAGTGATGTTTGAAAAAGGGGTAGATGTTTCCTAGGAGTTGCAATTGATATCTTTGAATCATCTGTAAAAGGTTCACTGTTGGGTTTCGTATTGATTGTATAAATAAGTTATTGCATTGTAGGTGAGTCATTGATGGGTGTTGTATTAAAAGTTTCGAGTAAGCTCCTGACTACAGCAGTCGTAAGGATAGGCACCAGAAGCAAGAAATGGACGATTGAGGCTACTTGAGGTACAGATCAGAGACAGTCTTGTTACATGTATGTGTGACTCCCGTTATACTGCTAATATGTTTATCTTTGGTTAATTAAATTGATTGAATAAATTAAGCCGGAATGCCATCCTTTCTTGGAAATGTCCAAAATTGTGATCTCCAAGAGTTGGCTAGGGAGGTCGGAAATGAGGCTGTAGAAAGATATTAGAGCTTTGGAGAGCATTTTCTCTCTCTCCTTGGAAGCTCTTTCGCTTCGGAGAACATTTTACACACCATTCACACTTCTATAAGTCTGAATGGTGCTACTAAGAATTGATGGGAAAATCTATTTAGAAATGATTATAACACACGGGGTAAAAAGAGAACGAGAGAGAGAAAGAAAATTTGAACTCGAGAAGATGAGAATTAACTCCAGACTAGTGTTCAGTGAAGAGGCGGTCCCGAGGCGAGTAATCCATACTGTGAATACGAATGATGAGGGAATTTTTTCGTGTTTGGTTTATTTGTTGTTTGAGCTGAAGCAAAAGAAAGATATGTGTTCGTCGAGAAATTGGAAAGGAACCAAGAAGCAAAAGGAGTTGGCTCCAGGGGTCACTAAACCACGATGGTCAATGGTGAACCAAATAGCAGCATTCCGATAAATTAGTGTATACAATGTCGGCGAACATAAGTACTAAAGATATGTTTAGTTAGTTGACCACCCACGAGGCATTCGAGGAAGAGATAGATGAACTCAACAGAAACCAGAGAATAGTGAACTAGAACGACTGCACAAGTTTGGCAGAACCGAAGGCTTTGCTGATGCCTTATCCCTTTAAGATTAGAGCAACCCTGAAATGCAGAATGGATGTCAATGAACTTCACGCGACAGGAGTGTCGAAGGACTTCGATTGAATCGATTTTGAAGTCGAAAATAGATGCTTATGATTCTGCTGATAACATCGGGTTCCAAGGTCCCAACTTTAAAGGTCGGCGACGTGAAGTCGAAAAAGTCTTTTCAAGAAAGAAATGAGAAAGTTTAAGAAGAGGTGAAAATATGGTGCTCTTTTTAAGTTACTGTTAGAAATAGATAGTTACTATTAGTTAAGATGTGTTTTGATAAAATTTTATCTTAATGTGTTTAAAAAAGATTTTTGAGTGCTGTGTGCTCTTTAACTATTGGGAATTTTTCAAGATTCTGTAGCTTCTATGTCGCAGCATCATCACTAGGGTGATGAATGTACTTTTCCTTGTGAAGGGGGACATTTATAGATCCTTGTAGACAGTCGAGCTAGAGCAAATTCCTTTAAAAATAATTTACTAGTAAACTGAATAATTTGAAAGCCTTTTAGAACAACTATGAAATGTTTTTTAATATTTAATCTGAAGATAACATACTGTTCTAAAAGTCAAATGATTTTTAATCAAATGTTGAATCTGGCTGTATAGTTCAAAGAATCATTGCACATTTATTAAATTCATATTAAGTACATATTTTCAGTATACAGTATTTTCATTTTTTATGAGAAATTGTTTACTTTTAGAGAATTTTGTAAAAAACAAAAGCTACCTACCAAACATCTTCCAGCATTACCGAAATGTGAGTAAATTGAAATATTGTTTCTGCTTATTAAATTACCATGATGTAATTTGCATGCATTTAAAAATATGATTTATGGGCATATTAAATATGCTTTTTGCAGGTTTATAATTCAAATTAAATGATAAAAATTATCGCAATTTTTCTAATTGGTAACCGATTCCCCGATTTTGAATGGGAGCTTAAATCTTCTCATCGTAGTTAACAGTAAGAACTAAGATTGCACAGCTTAAAATTAAAAAAATAATAATAATGAGTTACTTAATGAAATGTAGTTTTTTTAGGAAAACTACAGAAAGTTGGGGGAAAATTTCAAAATAGAAAAGGAGCTTTTAAAAGAATCAGAAAATTAAAAAATTCGGTATAATTAGGATCATTTCAGATGGAAAAAGTTCAAGATGAAAAGCTGCGAAAAATTCTTGGAAGAAACCCTTTCCGTATATTAGGTTCTCTAGAGCAGTCGATGCAATCTGCATTGGGCGTGGCAGGAATCATCTATGCTGAGATAAACTTATTGTGTAGCTACTTTATGCCATTTTCCTAATTACTATCAGATATGTATATTTTGGATTTCAGTTTATACCTTAAGTTAGGTGTAGATGAAGATATTGAAAAGTATTCAAATAGGGATTTTTAATACTCTGCATAGTGTTATAAAGTTTCATAATATAATTTTTTGATTAATGGAGATTAAAAATGTTATTCATTTAAATCTAAATAATATAAAATATTAAAATGTTATCTTTTTTTATTTACGGATGTAAATACTTGGCAATACTCATTTTGATGATTACCGTTTAGAAATGAAGAAATGTCAAGAATGAGGGCATTGCTTTAAAAAAAATTATATTTCCAGACACATGTTTGCTAACTTTAATTGATTTACTGTTATAAAATTGAACTAATTCAAGCTAAGAATATGTTTTTGCGATCGCTGGCTTTAAAATAAAATTGTTTTCTCAGCTGTACCATTGTCTATACAATTCACCGAAGAAGCATCTCATCTAAAGGAAATTTCTGGAGGAAAGGGATCCTCTCTCGGAAAACTGACTCAATTAAGCCGGAATGAAAAAATAGTAAGTCGATAAAAGAAATAAATACTTGAAATCTACTTTACTTATAATTGCTAATAATACGGTTTAAATGGATAATTTACTTCCTTCTTTTCAATGTAGTTCATTGTTCCAAAAGGTGTCATAGTGACTACATCTGCTTATAAAGAGTTTTTAACGGTAGAAATTTGTGACGCAGTGAAGCATTTGGAAGATATAGCCTAGTAAGAAACATGGATTATTTTAAAATGTTTTAGAATTGGTTTATAATTTTTCTTTAGGCATCTCCCGTATATCTTATCCTTATATCTATATATCAGTACCTTCTATATATCTGCATGTATGTATATTCTGTATATCTTATCTTTATGTATCTTTATGCAATTTTTATGTATCTTTATGAATTCTTAATTATCTTATGCATCTTAATATTTTTTCAGTGGAAATGAGGTTGGCGATTTAAAAGAAACCTGCAAATAGTAAGTGTTGCTGATTTCTGTATCATAATCAAAATTCCAGGAATGCATAATACTGTCCAAAATTATTGATTTAAATTACTTTAATTTTTTTAAGTAGTGAATGCTTTAACTCCGTCTCTAATGCTAATGCTAAACTAATGCTAAACTAATCTAACGCTTTAACTAATGCTTTCTCCGTCATGTTTTGGACAGTATAAATTACGTGAATTATTCTCCATTTAATATATATGGTTAAGAATGAGACACAAAAGCTGTGATTTAGAATTGAATGAAATGCTATTTGTAAGAAGAATGACAAATATATTATTTCATATATGAAAATCAATATATTTCAGTCGTTCTCATTTTTTCAGATAAAATTTAAGTCTCAAAAAATAATTCTTGAAACATAATATGGAAGATTTCTTTTTTTACATAAATATAATAATGTAATTCAAAATTATTGATTATAACTAATAAAATTGGGAAAAAAATGTTACAGATTATAAATCTAGAAAAAGATCCTTTCACAACAAAGTGAAGTTTTTTTTAAATTTAGTTATTATTGTGTCATGTCAAATCCAAATATTTTTTAATAATCTATAAATTACTTTTGAAACATTTATACTTTACAAAAAGGTTTCTAGAACGGATGACCTATTCTGTAGATAATCCATAATAGATAAATAATTTAATAAATTACATTTCAATACACTTATTTGTAAAATGAATTAATAAAAAAATTTACTGAATAATAATTTGAATATTTTATGTTTCAATAAAAATTCGTAATTTTCATTTTTAATCTAATAAAAAGGAAAACTATTATGCAAATTATAAATTAAAAAGCATTAACTAGATTTATTATTTTATTGATTGTAACTATTAAAAACTATATCACAGATTTACAAAGCAATTATATTTCATTAATATTTAGATAATCAAATTTTTATAGATTTCGTTAACCAAAAAATATGTAAAGGTAATTTATTGACAGTTATTTACCTGAAATGGTAGAAAATTTCAATAATTTGAAATAAATATCCAATTGTCTAAAAAAATTATGTTTTTAATACAGTAATGTACGCTATTAATTAAAAGTATATTACATGCATAACAAAATGTTTAGTAAAATTTTAGCATAATTTTTAAAAACAATATAATTCAGTGATATTCGCCAATTTTATATTTAATCAAAATAGAAATTTAGCATAATTTTAAAGTTTATTAAAGATGAAGAGAGTTTAATAGATATAAACTTTATTAGTGAATATTTAAAAAAAAAACGAACAATTCCAGTAATAAGTATACAAAAGTCATGTGCAATTTTTTAGTGTTTCAAGAATTGTGGAGGAAACATTACTGCCAGATAAAATTTGCCAAAGCATTATTAAAAATTTGAAAGAAATATTTGGCGATGAAATGCATCAGCGCAAGTTTGCAGTTCGATCGTCAGCAACAGGTACTAGAACAATTTCAAAATTCCTGAATGTGTTAAAAAATAATACATTGGTTTTCGATTTAGTTTTAATAATCGTATATTATAAAGACATTTAACGTTACTTTCTAGATTTTAAATTGAACTTAATTTAATTAATTTCACTTTTTCGTATAAAATGTTATTCGTGTCAAAAAAGTAAATACAGCAAGTTACATGAATTTGCACTTAAAATATTTTATAGATAAGTTTTTTGGTAAAATAAATAATATTTTATATTTTCCTGAAAATATTTAGCTTATGAAAACATGTTTAATATTTTTTTAAAAAATATATCAACGGAAATCCGGTGATTTTAGGCATCAAACATTAAAAAGTTTCCATACTATTCAATATCCTACATTCTTTAACACAACCACAGAATTGGGCTTAAATCAGATTTTGACAAAAGTTCTGTTTGGAATTGGAAATATTTTGCCAAAAGAAATTAGTTTATTATACTAAACAATAACTGAAAAAAGTGCGGAATATATTTAATTCTTATTATAAATAAATGTTTAATTTGACATATTTGTCTCCGTTATACGAAAAAATATACACCATTTACGCTTTAGAAAAAATTTAATTGTTATAGTTATTTCCGTTTTGCGTATTACACGAATTCGCATAAAAACTTTTTAGGAATGTAGCAATTGTTTTATAAAAAGTCCTATCCTATAACTGTATGCATGAGGTATAGCACACCAAATATTTACAAATGACATGCCATCATTCTCAGTCTAAGTGTATTTTATGAACAAAAAAATTGCAATCATTTTAATACAGCCGTAGCAAATTTATTTTAAAAATAATTTCTGATCTTTGACAAATATTGGAACGTATCAATTTATTTTTGTAAAATATTTTTTATATAAAACGAGTAAATATGATTTATATTGATCTGATATGCAGAAGTTTAACAATTTATTTCAGGGGAAGACACTGTTTTCTTGTCTGCAGCCGGACAAATGAACACTTTTCTTGGAGTCCGTGGATTGAAAGAAGTGTTTATACTCTTTATTACTTAAAAAAGTTTATTTTCAATTAAATTTAGTAACATTTCATGTGAACCAATCTGTTTGAGGTTTTGATTACTTATAGTTTTTGTTTTTAAACTATATAATTCTCTAAACACTCCTTAGGTGTTTCATTATATAATTTCTGCAAAACATATAAATTTATATAAATAATAGTCAGATACTGTAAATAACATTCACAATAAGTTTAATATAGTATTATATTTTGTACAGTATTATACTCTGAGATTTACAAACCAAAAGAAAAAACAGTTTTTTCACAAAATATTGCATAAAAATAATTTGTCATTTGAGGTAATGCATTTTAATTTTAGGGGAAAATGCTGGAAATATAATAGTAATGTTATTATTCACTAAGTTATTGCATTTTTGTTAAATATATATTTTATGAATATTTGTAAAAGCAGAAAATCTGTAATAATTAATCCAAAACCATAGATATAATTCTAGACATTTCCTTAATCTCAATGCCTATCACAGATATTTGTGGCAGTGAAAAAATGCTGGGCCTCTCAATTCAGTCACGCTCCCGTTGAATACAAAAGGTAACAGATTTTTCTTCTTTCGATTGGTGACATATGAACGCTCCATTTTATATTTTGAATAAATTATGATTTGTAGATAAGGAAATTTATACACTCCGAATTTAAAAACAATTATAATAAATAAAAATAATAAATATAATTATATTAATAACTGAAATAATAAATACTTATTATTTCATTTTCTTAAGTTTCCAGACAGTTCAATATTTGTGTTCCAGTATTAGATATTCAATTCCAATATGTCACATACAGTTTCCTAACACAGACAATCTTAACGTGTGGGGCGCACCCCTAGACGTCATGATAACGCTGCATGAGTTGCGAGAATATCGAAAAGTAACTCTTATTAAAAAAATTAATTTATTCACTGATAGGATAGCAAAACAAAATACATTCTGACATAATAAAAAGTAAAATACTCATTTAGATTGATACAACACACTTATAAATAGAATTGTGTGAGCGTCGCGCAATGCATTTAATAATTAAATTATCATTATTAAATTAAAAACAAGTCTGATAATTATTAGTTACTCCCTTGTAAATTTCTCGCATAACGAAGTTTTTCAAAGGAGTGAGTGTTTAATATTAGAAATTGATACTCTGAGTTCATTTTAGCTGAGATCTATATTGTGTCTTCAATGCAGTCATTGCAGAAAATCCGGGTTCGCTTAGGTAGGATGCTGAAAATGTAAAAAAAGCTCTTGTTTCCAGTGCAGAAAACTCATTATCCCTACCAGAGCCCAAATTCAAGAGAGAATAACTTTTAAAATTATTTACTTGAATTTTTTCTAAGTCTTTTTTTTTTTTGCTTCAAAATTTTTGCTCCATAATTTCATTTTTCTACAAAAATTATTATCTTTACCATTCGTATCAATCATATGTGTATTTGCACCTTGGAGTTAAATATTCAAAGTACTCAATTTCTCGAATATGCCGTCCAAGTAGCTCAATTTCATCAAAAATAAACCATAACGAAATTTCTCGACTTCAGGTCAGTTTTACTCTTATTAATTCATAAATGGGTTACAAAAATTTCTCTCACATCCATCTTTCTTCACAATAAGCTAGTAATGCTTAATGTAGATCGTCCATGTCTTTACAAAGTACAGAAAAGATTCTTGATTTTAGGGATCTCATTTTTATATAATTTATTGTGGATATAACCGCCATTAGTACAACAATCAGACCAAGACTCATTTATCTAGAAGCCAGAGTTTCTCTGTAGATCGTGCAATGTGTCCCGACACACGCGTAGAAATTTATGTCTCACAATTGCTTTCAGAATTGAAGGAGAATTATAGGTGCATAATCCGACGCAATTATTCCACTCTAGGTTTGCCTCATTTGTATGATCGCTTAAGGTGTCAAACAATTCGTGTGCTGTTGCTTTGAGTTCGTTCTTCTACTGCTGACATACCATCGCAGAATGAAACATGGGCAATGAAGTGAGCACATTTATTGCTATGTGTTGCTTCATCAAGCTGAATTGAAAACAATTTATCACACAATTTCCCTCGAAAGTCGATGATGCATATCTTTAGATATTCCTCCAATTCGACGGGCAACTTTTTCGCATATTTTAATTCAAAGAATTCTCGAAATATTTTATATGTGTGTAGAAATTTATCTTAAATTGAATCATTTAATTTGATCAATTTCATGTTTTTTTTCCTCAGACTCAATGGTCAAGTCCTGAATTCTCCAATGGCTGTTGTCATACAAGACATGGTGGATTGCAAAGTTTCCGGTGTGTTATTCACATGCGATCCCCTCACCCACAATCCCTCCGTCATCGCAATCACTGCAAACTACGGACTGGGAGAGGTAACTACACGAAACATGCTCTTAAATGAAGGGCCCAAAAAATGAGCCCTAAAATTTATATACCCCTTCCAGTCTTCTGACTCTTTACGGTAATTTTATGTACTAAGATCTTTACATATGAATTTAAAAAAATTTTGAAGTAAATTAAAGGACTTTTATTGCAAGTCATTAATTAATTTTTTATATAGGTATAGTATTTGTACTAACTTAAAGCATATCCTTGCACACAAAATTTGCTTGCAATAAGTATATATTTCCTACAAAAATAACTGTACCAAATTAATTGGTATCGAAATATTATAGAATACGTAAGTACAAGTAAAAGGAAATTGTGCGTTATAATAAAATAACTTTATATTTATAGCATATTAATTCTAATAACATCTTCTTTCGTTGTTGATCTAAAATAGCCTTTTATAAGTCCTTCAAACGGGGTAACTAGTCAAAACAGTAACTGGCTTTACTAGTGATTGTATTATTGGAGGAAGCAATTGAATTGCCTCCTTAACATTTTAAAATTAAATTATTTAATTTTAAAATTATTTCTCATTATTTCATATGGTTGATTTTTATTGAATAAATATTAATAAGACAACATTAAACCAGTTATCTAAAATGAATTTTATGTAAATTTCTTATAATTTAATCGAAATATTTATATAAAAAACTTTATATGTTATTTATCATTTTTGTAAAGATAAATAATAAATAAGTAATTTAAATAATAAAATAATTTTATCAAATTTTCTAATAATTCTTAAATTTCAAACTTACAAAATGCTTTAACAAAAAAATATTTTCTCAGTTAATTTAAATTTTCACATTATTTTTCTAAATATAGTTTTCCATCAATATTTTTGCAAATTGTATAAATATTAACATTTATTATTCTTAGTCTGTAGTATCTGGATCTGCAGAGCCAGACACCTTCATACTTCGAAGAAAAGAGAACGGAGAGTTGGAAGTACAAGAAACTTTTATCGGGAGCAAACATCAGAAAATAATCATGCAAGGTGTGTCTGATACATCAAAGATTGTCTGATCGATATTGATTCTTCCAAAGATGTAATTTTTTTATAGATTAATGTGGTTTCTGTTTAAATTATTTGCAGCATAAATAAGTTAAAATTATTTAGGTATTGTAGATGGTAATTGGGGCCTGATGGCCGAGTGACTAGCGTTCGTTGCCACAGGTTTTGTGTTGGAGTCCCGGCTGTTAGAGCTGACATTCCTACTCCGTAAAAAGAAGCCATCTCATGACTGCATAGCGTTGGACGTTAATCGCATCTAACATGACTATAAAATGTTGGGCTGACATCCCTACCCCGTGAAACGAAAATATTTCCTGTCTCGAAATCTGGCTGTAGGTAGACGGCCTTGGCCCACCATGGGTCTGTTGCGCCAATGGAGACGGAGAAGATAGTATTTTGAAATTTATACAAATATAATTTTATAATTAAGAACTTTTAATTCTATTCAATATAAAATAAAAAATAAAAAAAAGTAATAAATATAAAGTAAAATAAAATAATATAAAAGTAATATAAAAAAATATTAACTTCTCAAAAAGTTAATATTTCTTTATTCCAAATAGAAATTAATCGTTTTTATTTCTAAATCCATATTTATTTTACTGTGCATTTATTAAATAATTTTATTTTCGTTAGAATCTGGTGGAACTGTTACTGAAGATGTTGATGATAATTTGAGAAATGAATATTGTTTAAAGATACAAACTGTAGAGCGTCTAGGAAAAATAGCATTTGAAGTATGTCTGGTCATGAACTTTTATATTACATTTTTATTTATTTTGTATATATTTAAAGAAACAAATGAATTAACTAATAACTTTTTATTTCATGAACGTTTTCATTGATTTAACATTTGAATTGGAATTGATCAAACTGCGAAAACGATTGGAAATGTTCAGTGAACAATACAATAAGAAATGCTTTAAACAAAAAAATGGTTTCTGTTAAATGGAAAAATACCTTTATCATTATTTGAAGACAGAAAAAAAAATTATGAAATAATGGATAGTTAAAACTTTATTATCGTAAGAAATAAAAACAATAAAAAAGAAAGATAAAACTTATATGTAAAATATAATAATCAGGTTATTAATATGTATCCTAAAATAGATGATACATATTTTAATAGTTATAAAAAAATCTTATGCTGTGCCATACTAGTATTAGAAAAAAAAAATATTTTAATAATAACTAGAATCCTTACAGCAACAATTTATATTTCGTATATGCATTTAAATTTCTTGATTTTTAGTGCACACTGAAAATGGCAATGGGTTTTTCATAAAACTAAAAATATTCAAAACATTGAAATAAATATATTTAATTGCATATATTGAGATTTTAAAAAATATTTTAATTTAAAATAATTATAAATTGATGTAAATATATTAGGGAATAAATGTTAGTGAATACACAAATTAATAGAATTTTATGTATAAAACTAATTAGTATATACTTTACTAAACTACTTTGTTGCACATTTTTTTAGTATCGATTGTTTTAAATGGATTTTATCAATAATACGGTTTTTAATATTTTTAGATCGAGAAATATTACACATCATCCAGAGATATAGAATGGGGTATTTCAGATGATAAAATATATATTTTACAGGTAAAAAATTTATTTCTGTAAAAATGTATTATTTAAAAAAAATACTTAAACAACACATTTCAAATACAACTATTCTAAAAATATTCCTCACAGTGCCGTCCTGTTACGAAGATAGCTGCAGAAACAGATCATGAAATTAAGCATGAATTCGATGCTCCTCTCAGATGCGAAAATGAGTATTTCACTGTTGCAAATATTGGGTAAGGACTTTTTGAACCTACGTCCTTTTAGATTTGCATTAACATTATTGCCATCTTTTTGAATCTGATGCCTAATTTTATATTTTAACATCAATTATCATTTTAGAGAAATTTTACCTGGTGCAACTTCGACTTTGGGAATTGATCTTGTAATGAAATATTACAGCGTCTACTTCAGGGTATTACATTATGGGACTCACAATTTTGATGTCTTTCGTTTACATTTATACCCATTCCTTACAACATTTTTCTTATTTTACGTAGAAGCAGACGTTGAAAAAGGGATTTCCAGATCATCTTTTCAAGTGTAAATATTTCCTGACTGGTTTTCTGCCATTTTACAATCACATGATGATGACAGTTGCACAGGTTAAGACTCAGTGAAATGTATTTTAAATTTTTCTACTGAGTTTATAATTACAACAGTAATGTAAAATATTTATTTCAGATGGTAACAAGATACGGTATTGATACACCGAGATCAAAAGGATTCATGATAAGCATATTTGGCCGCCTTCTAGATGACCCACAACTGCTAAGTTACGCTTACGGAAAAGTCAAGCCCGGGGGGAAGCCATCTGTAAGAAGCATTCTGAGACACTATTGGGTAAGGATATTAGGAAGTATTCCAAGAATTTAGTCTTCCTGTTATTAAAAACAAATATAAATTGGTATATAAATTCAAACACTATCAATCTCAATACAATCCTTTTTACAAACTACTTAAGATATAGTCAGGTGTTCACAAAATTTTAAGTCTTACAAATCAGTGATGGCCAACTAGCACCACGCGATTTGATTTATTTTGTCTTCCTTCTTCTTCTTCTTCACTGGCGCAACAGCCCCATGGTGGATCAAGACCATCTGCGTATGACAGATTTCGAGATAGGAGATGTTTTTTTTTTTTTTACGAGATAGGCTTGTCAGTCCTGCGTTCTACGTCATATTAGACCCGAACCTACAGTTAAAATGGATTCCGAACCACTTGGAGCATCCATAGCACCGCCGCGCTTGGGACATGTGGCATAGAGACTTATAGCTCTAGTCACTCGACCATAAGGCCCCCTTCTAGCTTTCACAGAATATAATGTTTATTTATGAAATTCTTAGCATCCAAATTTAATAACATTTAAATAAGCATTTCACTAGGGCACAAATATGCAAAACATTGGTCAAACTTATCAAAGTATAACAGCAGATACACTCTCAATTGTCATATCTTCGAGTGGTAATCTCAGATTTTCTATTTTACATCTTTTTTTTTTTCGATTTCAAGAAACCACATTACTCTCATTAAAATCGAGTATGTAATTTAATTTCACCATAAAAGCTACGTGTTAATGACTTTTGTTCGCACTTCATTAGGAAAGAGTACTATTGTACTATTTTATAACTACAAAATACAAATTTTAAAGCATTTGATTTTTCTATCTTAGATTGTAAAATGTCTTTCTCGGATCTAATGCACCTTTCCAAATATAAACTGTGATTTGGTCAACATTTATTTTTATTGAAAAAGTTCTCAGACATCAGGAGTGATAGAAGGAAATAAAATTGATTGGTAAAAATGTAAACAATTGCAATATTTTAATGTTATAACAACGTAATTATTAAAATATATTGGTTTAAATGCGTTTTTATAGATATAGGATTGACTTAAGCCTAGGGGAGAACAAGTCATTTTTGTCTTTTTCTGACAGAAACACTAAGCTGTTCTAAGAATTATATTTTTTTTAAATATAAATTTAAAACTTTATTAAACGATTGCTGTTTTCTATCAATAATTTTCTAAATGAAAATATCAAACCAATTTTTTTTTGTTTTCAAAGAAATTAAATCTTAATTCTGTTTCATAATTAATAGAATTCAATTACTTTTAGGATTTATTTTTCTACGATCTTGGTTTTGAGAAAGTTAAGAAGAAGATAAACAATTATTCTTTAGATTTTTTAAAGTTGAAATCTGCAGAAGGGACTTTCACAGCACTGATCAATTCTTGCTCTGATTTTGATGAAGTAAGAATACTGTAATTCCTTCTATTGATTTTATCAATATTTGCTTTTGATTTATTAACATAGATAAAATTATTTTTCTTTTTCTTTGCTTTTAAGGTTTATATTTTTCTGAATAGTAATGCATTATTATGCAATAATTTATATTTTATTAAATAATGATTCGATCAACTTAAATCCAGTTACTTTACTGCACTGAAAGTTCATATTTAGTCAGAATTAGATTTAAAATAATTTTATTTTGTTAAAATTTATAATTACATAAAAAGTAAAAGCAAAAACATTACTTTCCCCTTTTTATATACATTTCTAAAATACTCAGGTATATTTCTTGGCATTATTTATATATATAGTTTCTTAAAATATTTAAAAAATTCAAAGATAAATAATTAAAATTATACAAAGGAATAAGAACAACATTTAAAATAAAATACTTAAATATATTATTTAAAATTTGAAAACTATTTGTATTTTACTTGATTATTGGTATATGGTGCATAAGAAACATATTTGAATAATCATTGTTTCTACAAATATTCACAAAATAAGAACAATTTAATACCTACTATTTAAATCTGTATTTACTTTACTATTAAACTCCATATATTCATCCTAATAAATATTAATACTCTAAATATTATCAATTACAGTAATTTTGGAAAAAATTTTAAGTTGCAAAAAAAAATTATTTACACACATGACACAAAAGTATTCATCTGTCCAAACAAATATAATACAAGAATCATTAATATCATTTTCCTTTTATTTAAATCGAAATTAAACTTAATTTCTTAAAATCGTACAGGCTGCAGAAATGCACATAGAAAGCTCAGAGAGTTCTTCAGAATGGAATATGACATTGCTTCAGATTCTAAGTGAAGCCAAAGGAAGTAAGTAATAAATATTTTTACCATTATTATAAAATACAATAGTTACTGCAATTGCAAAAATATAAAACAAGTGGAAAATTAAAAATAATATGCAATTACTGTAATTATTTATTATGGAAATTATAACCTATAAGTATATATTATTACGAATATTAACTTATTATTGGAATTTTTAAAAAAATTAGAAAAACATTTAATCTGAAATTTTTTTTAGGCTTAGACACTGACGTTTACAGTGATTTTGCAACTCTTGTAGGAACTTCATCAAATGTAGAAAAAATGTATTAGTTACTGCAATTGCAAAAATATAAAACAAGTGGAAAATTAAAAATAATATGCAATTACTGTAATTATTTATTATGGAAATTATAACCTATAAGTATATATTATTACGAATATAAACTTATTATTGAAATTTTTAAAAAAATTAGAAAAACATTTAATCTGAAATTTTTTTTAGGCTTAGACACTGACGTTTATAGTGATTTTGCAACTCTTGTAGGAACTTCATCAAATGTAGAAAGTGCAGCTATTCCACAAATGATACAGGTAGAAGAAATAACAGACAATTAGTAACCATTCTTAAAAAATCATTTCTTTCACTAATTACTTTTACTTTTTCTGCAGGATATATCTTGTCAAATAGTGAAAGATCTTGGAAGCGAAAGATTCAGGTGTTTTTCAGTTGAGGTAAACATATTTTTCTTAATACATTTCATGATAATTCTGTATATTTTATTGCTGGTGTATAGTTTTTATAGAAGTTAATGGTTTTTAAAATAATTTTTAAAATTAATTTTACCAGGTCATTATAACTGAACTTTCATTAACGACACTATGAATTGCAAATGAAATTAAGTATTGGCAGATACTTTTTATATTAGTAGCAAATAAATCTCGAAATATTAAAAATGGCGTTTTACTTCTTCTTAAGCTTTACAGCCGGTTCCCAACCAAGTCTGTCTGTCATCTTCCACCAGCTTGACCTATCTGACGCTAATATCCTTCATCAATAAACACCAACATCCCCTAACTATTTTTCCATATTGTCCAGCCACCACGTATGTGGCGTACTTCTCCATTTTTCCTTCTGGCTTTTCCAATGTTATTTTCTACACTAGGTTTTCATTTCCATACGTGTATGGGCAAGTCATCTTATTTGAGAGGCTTTAATGATCCATAATAGCTTCTGTTAGCCATATTGATTCGATTTTAGTTTCAATATCTGTATCATTTGTTATTTACGGTGTTTTACTACTAACAAATTATTATTTTTCTTTTAGCTGTAGAATAGTTGCCAACTTTATAAAAGCATCCTCAGTACAGTTTAATCAAATTGAGTATATACATCTTGCTTCCATTTTTGCAGTTGGGTCAACATGGAAGGTTAATTTTTACTTTAAAAAAATGGTATTTCTTCCTTCTTTTCTTCTGATAATTCCCAAATTTTTACAACGCTTGTAGAAAGATCAGCTAAGCATTAAGCGAGATCATTAAGCGAGTAGAATTAACTCAACTCAGCTCCAAGTAACCCAAGTGTTCCTCAGATAATCAGAAATCTCAACGTAAAATCAACGAAGGGACAAAATGGGCTTAAAAGCATGCAAAGATAGTTGGGAGAATGCTAAGACGATTGTTCAGTGTTTAGTATATTTTTTTTCTGTGTCTGATATATGTATATTCCTGTAAATTATTTTGTATTACTAATTTGAAGATGCATTTAAATTTTGTAGTAGTTAATTTGAAGATGTAAATAAATTTTATGATAGCTAAATTTTTAGTTGTTATTTTGGGTAATGGAATTTAGTTCTTATCAATGAACCACTTCCACAACGTTATCGGAGAGAATACAGCCACCTAAAGACAACAAGAAGAATATTTTTACGAATATTTCAATATTTCTTCATTTTTTTTTATGAAATAAGAGGAGAAAATTACCAAAGCATGTTTCCAAATTTGAAACTGCAATTAGCAGATAATTCTGAAGCAAGATTACATCATGGGATAAGCCCTCTATAATGTTGACTAGGGAAATCACTAAGTAATGGAATTATTATTTAGATTATTATTTATTTTTAATATTATTATTATTTACTATTAGGAAGCCGAATATTGGTTACAAACGACAAAAACTATTTCTGGACATCATTTCAGAGAATTCCTTAAAAGGCATGGCCACAGATGTTTGAAGGAGGTAAAATATTTGTCCAACTAACTTCATTTTTATTATACTTTGTTTAAAATGTTTTGCATTAATTCTTTATTTGTCATTCTAGTTCGATGTCCGATCAGTTACATGGGGTATGAATTCTAAATTATTAGTCAAGCTTTTACAGGTGATTTTTTAAGATGATCTAAAACTTTTATTAAAAAAATTATATTATTTTTTAAATAAATTATTTAGAATAAAATAAAGAAAGTTGAATTTAATATCAGGTTATGGTGATAAATATAAGAATAAGTTTTTGTTATTTTTATTATAATTATATAGCTTAGTAATTTTAAATAACAAGCTTACATTATATTCATTTATAATGTCACTTTTTAAATTATAAAATTCATTCAAAATAATTTAAATTTTGAAAATAAATGTTAAGAAAACACTTTATACTTTATTTTCTTAATTAGAACCTTGCTGTTTCTACTAAAAAGGAGATAAAGAAAGAATCTGACGGCATAGATAAAATATTTTCTCAACTACATGTATCGTTGAATTTCACGTCTAGGTAAGCTAAAAATTTTCCAAAGTAATTTTTAAAAATATTTCACTACCTAACAATATTTAATCGTTTAATTATTTTTTAGGTTATTATTGAGATTTATTTTGCCTCTTTGCCGAAAAGCTGTTAGAGTTAGAGAAGCTGGCAAGGTAAATCTGTTTTTAAAAGAGAAAGATATTATATAAATATATTGTAAGATATAAGATACTATAAGATGTAAATATATTTCAGATTGAGTGAGATATTTTAGACCGACTCTACCAGTACCTGACTTTTTTCTTTTATTTACTTTGATCTTCAGTTATGGATTTAGAAGAATTTTTGAAATTAATTTAACGACTTCACTTTAACATGCACAGATGAGTTTAGTCTAAAAATATTAAAATCGATATTTTCGTCAAATTTCGCGCTCAAGTACTAAGTTAGAAAAAGCTTATGGAAAATACACCTGTGTAAAATACGTCAAAACACACCTGTGTTAAGCAAAATAATAAATCAATTTTTCGTATCCCAATTTTGATGTGTGGTCCTCTTTATTCGTCGATACCAAACTAATCAAAAAGTAGTGGGAAATTTAACAGTTAATTGAATTAATTGAATATCTTTATCAATATTTCTAAACGAAGAAACATCTTAAAAATAAGAATTGCTTAACTTTTTTTTTGCAGAATTGTAATGCAAGTAGATTTATTATAGTTACAGTTCTACCTGTGATACAAAAGTATCAGAATGCACTACCTCTAAATATTCTGCTTTAGTTAATCATCTTTTTTAATTAAAATGCATACACAATATCTTTAATGTTAATAATTGGCTTTCGTTTACTTTTATCATTGCAGTCTTTAACTATTAAATCCTTCGATCACTGGCGGAAAGGTTGCAAGCGACTTGGAAAGTTAATGGTGTCTGAAGGACGCCTACCGGACCAAGATCTCATTTTCTTTCTGACTCTAGACGAAATCGATGATTTACTGAAGACTCGATCTCCATGTATTATTTCCAGGTAAGCTATAGTTGTTTTATCACTTGTTGCTGTTATCGTGTCCATGGATTTAAAATATTAACAATGTTAAATCAAGTCAAAAGTCTTCTCGATAGCGGCCGCAAGCAATGGCGCCGCTCCATTATAGAGGACTTCTCTTAAGTTGGCCTCGATTGGCACCATACCCAATTGCAAAACATGGGGAGTGAGTGCTGAGCACTCTAAAATGTGCTTAGGTGTTAGGAAAGCGTTGGGGCAATTTCTGCAGGGGATGTATTCCCTGGTCTTGTCTGGGACAATCTTCATCCCTCTGTAATGATTAGTTCCGAGTCTGCTAATAACTGATGTCAGCTTCCTAGGGCAGTTGAAGTCCGTGATGAGTTTAATCACTTAACAGGATTTATTGAAGTTCATAAAACTTGATAACTGAATATCTGATTGAAATTTGCAGATTTATAACGTCATTTCCTTTTTTATAATTAATAAAAAATGATAAATTTTATTAAACTATCATAAAAGTATTTCTGATGAAAGTTATATAATATTTCTTACTTAGTGATGAACTAAATTAACAATAAACTTACAAATGAACTAAATTTAGCTAAATAAGTAATATCATAAGCATCATTCGATTAAATGCAGTTTTTCATTAATTGTTTTCAACTTTAATTCTTTTAACTACTGTGAAATGTGCATTATTAAAATTATTTATTTGTCTTAGCTTGTCATGTTTGAAAGGTTAAGAATAATTGTTATTCATTATTCTGCAGAAATAAGCGGATATTTTTTTTTCAAAGAGGTAGTGGAGAATATTTTTATATTAATACAACGATATTAATACTTATTATTTCTTCTTATATATATGTTTATTTAATAGAGTTTCTTACTATATGATAATTTTTAGTTGGTAAATAATTATTATTCTGACATAGAATACTTCAATTATCATGTATTAATTTTCCAGTTTATATTTAAATTATTTATACTTCTAACGCAGGAAGTATACAATTTTTTTTTCTTACATTACATTATGCAATTTTATATAAAGCCATTAAAGTATTAAATAGCTATATATAAAGCATATAATGACATTATCCTTAATATAGCACTATATTTCTGACGCCACCATATGACATCTGTATTATGTAGAAATTACAAAACTTAATACAAAAATTTATTTATAATGCGTATAGCTATATATTGAATTATCGTTAAATACGATGGTGATTATCTTTTGTGAAAATATATATAAAAATGGGATAAACTTATATTCATAGGGCACTCTATTATTAAATCGATATATCATGATCAATATACCAGACAGGAACAGAGCAAATTTACCATAGTTAAGATTTCCACAGATTTAGAAAATATTATAATGAATATAATTATTTGTAAAAAAGATATAAAATTAGTTGAATCAGAACGAAAAAAAGAAGAGGTGAGTTACTTACAATATATAACAATTAAAAATGTATTTATAGTTATGAATGACAATCATGACCTATATGATATTTTGTGTGCGTTTTGTTAGTAATTTTATTTACATGGTTTTTTTTTTTCGTAGTTTAGGACTTTAATCAATTGTTTTAACTTGATTTTGATGCTTTCTGTTTCTTGTCTGTTCCCTCTAAATATAAATTGTTTCAGAGCAAGGAGTCGGAGAAAACTATTTCCAATCGTTGATGAGTACAAATTCCCAGAGATTATGAGAGGAGTACCAAAGCCAGTGAGTAACTTATGTCATTTATTTTATTTCTCATTATGTAATTATTAATTGTCATTTATTTATCGTAATACTAATTTTCCATAATCGTGATTCTATTCTATGCTATATTAATGATGATGATAAGTCAGCTGATATGTATGAATTTATTGCAGACCTTACCATGAAGGGTAAATAATATCTCACTGTTTTCACTTGAAATATATTATTACTCCTCTAAATGCTTATCGTATGAACAGGTAGATCTTCCGCATTTTGGTTGTCAATTGCACACTTATTTATACTCTTTCCATAATACTTCTTTCTAAAAATCTTGATACATGCTATTGTAATTTTTAAAAAAAAGAACACTTCAGAGCACGAAATTATTTATTTTGATTCATTATAAATAAAGAAATTTTATAATAAAAACAGTTTCAATTTAAGACATTTACAAAATGTTTTACAGTAAAAAAAATTGATAAGGCACAAACAAGTAATTTTAAATCTATTAAAGCATACAACGCGGATTAAGACAGACACGCCGTGTTACCATTAACTAAAGCAAATTCAATTTACTGTGCATTTAAATTTTTTTTATAAATCTCATTTTAAAGATTTAAATTAATATGTCATTATGAAACACATCTTCAATCATCTACTACATTACTTTGAAAAGAATTGCTCTTTTGTAAACTATAAAAGATAATAATCAATTAACAATACATGTATTTTCAAACAAAAAAACCCCATTCAACAATATTTTCCAAAATCCTGAAAAAGGTAAAATTGAATGATTGTTTAATTTATTTTTAAGTTTCTTTATTTGCACAGGTATTCCTGTAAGCAGAGGAATCGCTAAAGGTTATGCCAGAATAGCTACAACATTAGAAGCAGCCTCGTTATTGCAGGTTGGTAAAATTCAATCAAAATTTAAAAAGAAAATTCATTAAATATTTACTTATATATATATATATATATATATGACTTATATATTTCATTATACATTTCTGAAATTTAAGAAATATTATTAATAATTTTTAATTATTAATTATATTTAATAATTCATTATTATTAATAATTTTCATCTTAATTTTTCATCCAGAGGTTATAAAATTTTGTTTTTAATTTGTTGTAAGAACTGTTCAAAAATGTTTAAATTTTAAACCAATTTTTTATTGTGTTAGCTTTGTTTTCATAATATTTTAGAAAATCTCCGCAGTTATAATGACAAAGGTAAACTTGAAATGAGTTAATGTAAATAATATATGAGTTAAACATAAAATTTCTGTTTATTCTCCCTTTTCGATCATATATTACTTTAAATTTTAATTTAATATTGTACTCGAAATCATTTAAAGATAAAAATATATAAAAAATAAACAATTATTATTTCTTATTTCCGAAAAAAGACATGAGCACTTACACTGAAAAAATTATTAAGAAATTGGCTGAGTTTAATTTTTTTTTTCCCCCCCTATAAAGAATTTTTTTTGAATTGCTGAGAAATAAGAAATCATTGAAATAAGAAATAAAAGGAACCTACATTTTAATAATATTTTTAAAATCAATTAAAGTAAGATAATAAAATATTTAATACAGGTTAGGAAATATTAATATATACTCGAATGTAGGAAATATTAATATATATATAATATATATAAATAAATGCAAAAATATTAATATTTCCTTTATAGAGAAAAGAAAATTTTCACTGAAAAAAAAATGTTGATCTCAGTTTACAAAAATCAATGATGATTTTTTTCTGTCTATAAATCTTTGCAAAACTCAAAGTAATCGACTTTTTAACCAGAAGATAGACATAGATTTGTTTAAAAAGTATTTATCAATTGAAATGCAAAAGCATTATTTGCAAATAATTATAATATGGTACATAGATTTGAATGATATTTTTAATAATTTATTTAATTAATATACATATTTATTCGAATAATTGCTGAAAAAGAATAAGAAATATGTTTTATAAAATATTCTACTCATTTTAGGAATCGAAACAAAAGCTTTCAATGAATTTATTTTTAAAAAATGATTTCTTCTTCATTGGCGCAAAAAAACCTTGATAGACCTTGTGTAGATAAACAAGTAATATATAAAAAAAAAAAAAAAAATTAAAGTTAATCCCTACTTTTTTTTCACTCTATTGCAGAAAAGTCCTTTACAAATAAAGTTGAAATTTACCTCATACATCTGGCGCCATCTATTATTAGATGCATGCAATTTAAATCTGAAAAAACTAAAATTAATTAATTACATTTAATGAATGAATTAATATTTGAAAAAAGTGTATTAACATCCAGTGCCATCCACTAAAATTTTTAAAAAATGCATTTGAACTTGAGTGGATGAATAAAAAGTGTTTTATGAACGATTGAAAATATGAACAAGATATATGTAGGGAGAGTGGTAGTAGGAATTGAAAAAAATGATTTATAAACTACTATTTTCAATCCGTTAGCCTTTCAAACTCAAATATTTTAAATAAATTATTATTAAAGATAAGCAAATGATTACAGAGATAAAATAACATTCATCTTTCATATACTAATACTGCAACAGTCAAATTCCTGTTATGTGTAATTTATTAAATTAGTTTCAATTGGAATAACCCATTGGCATGTTTTTCCTTTTTCCCCAGCGTGGAGAAATTCTTATAACACACACTACCGACATCGGCTGGACTCCTTATTTCTCAATTATTTCTGGAGCTGTTACAGAATTAGGAGGTCTCATATCTCACGGTAAGTAGGACAAGAGATTAGATAGGAATTTTTTTTAAATAAATTGTTTCTTCTGGATTCAAGAGCAATAATAGAGAGTTTTTCCATACCGTACGTTAGTTTAGGACGTCCGTTAGCTTTTTCTCCCTAGCGCGCATGCTCATAGAAAACTGAGCATGCGCGCTAGGGAGAAAAAGCTAACGGACGTCCTACGGCAACAAACGTACGGTATGCAAAAACTCTCTAATATTTGCTAAAAAAAACTCTTAAACAAACTATTTAATGTTATCTTTGAGAGGAAAACTCTCATTATAAACACTGGAAATGTATTACTATAATTCCGTACAGAAAAACATGGATTTTTAAATATGATATAACCAATGTTTTTTTTTTTCTTTTTCGAATTTCCTAATATCAGGCCTTTTTGCATTAATCATAGAGAACGAAGAAAACGTAAGGGTGTAATGAAACTCCCAAAAAGAAGACCTCACCCAGAAGGGTGAAATGATTTGATTCGATACCGAAATTGGAGTACAGATGGTTTCCGGTGCAAATCCGCTTGTGAAATATTTTGCTATCACTATTTTTAAAAGCAAAGAAACCTTAGAGACTGCGTGCGTCTCGCATCGATAGTTAGACTGCCTGATGGGTGTTTTCCAAATTGTCTCCCATGTGGCAACCAATACTAGGCAGTTACTCATGAAAGGCATCGCTTTACAGCTATTACACATTAAAGGACGTGTCAGAAACAAGGGAAACAGCGTTTATAATATGCGCATAATAAATATATATATATTAGGTTGGGGAAAAAGAAATCCATTATTTTTTCGATAGATGGTTCTAGTGATCGATATCACGTAAAGTATCAATTAAACAATTTCAGATTTATGCTCGTTAGAAAGGTGGCACTTCGTACTAAAATAATTCTTTTTCTGTTTTTTGTTTGGTCCATTCAGTTGGGAGTTACAGGGTGTTAAAAATGGAAGTGAACAAAGAGAAAATTCGGTACATTTTACTGTTTTTCTTTGACAAAGGCGAAAATGCAAGCCAGGCGGCTAAAATTGTGAATGGTGTTTATGGTTCCGATACTGTAACAGCCAATTATGTGCAATTTTGGTTTCGTAGATTCCGTTCAGGAATTTTTGATGTTAAAGATGCACCTCGCACAGGTAGGCCGGTCGTCGAAAATGTCGATAAAATCGGAGAAATGATCGAAGTTGACCGGCATGTTAGCAGTCGTAACATCGCCCAGGAGCTAAAAATCGACCATAAAACAGTTTTAAACCATTTACACAAAGCTGGATTCAAAAAGAAGCTCGATGTTTGGGTGCCACACCAATTAACAGAAAAACATGATGGATCGAATTTCCATCTGCGAAGCCTTGGCCAAACGGAATGAGATAGACCCATTTCTTAAACGGATGGTGACTGGAGATGAGAAATGGATCACATACGATAACCCTGTGCGAAAACGATCGTGGTCAAAGAGCGGTGAAGCACCTCAAACGGTGGCCAAACCAGGATTAACGGCCAAGAAGGTTCTGTTATGCATTTGGTGGGACTGGAAGGGGATTATTTATTATGAGTTGCTTCCATATGGCCAAACGCTAAATTCTGATCTCTACTGTCAACAACTGGACCGTTTGAAGATAGCGATTGACCAGAAACGGCCAGAATTGGCCAACAGGAGAGGTGTCGTGTTCCACCAGGACAACGCTAGGCCACACACATCTACAGTGACTCGCCAGAAACTTCGGGAGCTTGGTTGGGAAGTTTTAATGCATCCGCCATACAATCCGGACTTGGCACCAAGCGATTATCATCTTTTTCTTGCATTGCAAAATTTCTTTAATGATAAAAAATTGGCATCTAGGGAGGATTGTGAAAATCGACTACTAGAGTTTTTTGCAAATAGAGACCAGGACTTCTATGAGAGAGGCATTATGAAGTTACCTTTAAAATGGCAACAAATCATACAACAAAACGGTGCATATTTGAACCAAATCGGACAATCCGAAGCATGTTAAATAAAGTCCTGAAGTTCATATAAAAATAATGGATTTCTTTTTACCCAACCTAATATATATATATATATATATATAAAAGATGTTGGTACAACTTGGTTTAGTGGCTAACAATGATTTGATATGATTTATTTATTCATTTACGATTCCCGCTAGAATAGTGTTTAAATTTTGCAAAAACATAACATAACTAATTTTTTATTTTAAATTCAAAACACAATTTAGGATTTAGGTCACTTAAATCAAATTGTACACTCGATCTTACGTTAATATCTTCTTCGGGTTTTTTTTTTATTTTGAACGACAGTTGACACAATCATGACGCAGTTAGTAAAGAAGCGCAGCCAGAACGCTCAGGTATCAATCTACCGACGGCGTTTGTCACTGTCGCTACATTCAAAAACGACGTTGGCATTCAAAGGCGACATTGAAAATGTGTATTAAAGATCTCGCAATGACAGTCACGTTGGAGTTTTTTTTAATTTTCTCCCGTACGACAAGCACGCATGCGCAGTTACCATTAAATTATTGCATGAAGATAATCCGGTGTCCTCACCACTCATTCGTGGTATACGTTAGTAAACCACACAATGTACCTCAAACAAACACATTCATATCCGTTATTTAACTGTAAAAGAGTTAAGTATCTTTATAATCATTAAAAGAACCGACAAGTTTGGCAATATATATATATATAGTTGAAATTTTTATCAAAAAGTACGATAGTTAGGCTTTTACAGAGCTATGAATTTGCATAATGCTCCGTTTTCGGCTAAGTAACCTTTTCAATGTACTTTGGGTATTCTTCAAGTTTAATACAGATTTTGTTTTATTTATTAATAATAATATTTTACAGGAGCAGTTGTCAGTCGTGAATATGGCTTGCCTTGCGTTGCAGGGTTACAAGGAGCTACAAAGAAATTCCGCACAGGTATAATCAATGTTTCTTTTTGTTCATATCTTTCATTATACAGTTAATCCACACTAATGTAAATGAAACTCTGATTTCAAACTGCCATAACACAATATAAGACTGATAATTACAATTAAATGAATTTTGCATTAAAAATAAATAAAATATATCAAAATACTTATCAAATGTATCGCTGCAACTTTGATACAATCAGAAATTAAGAAGGATATTAGTTCTTTAAACTATAGCCATTTCCCACTTAGCCACAATTGATTTTTGTTAAATGTCTAAAATAATAAGTTTTTCTTATCAGTGTCAATTTTATTATTCCGCCTGAATATGTTGTTTGAGCCGGTGTTTTTACTGGTTTAGTTTTATTCAATATTAATGGAAATAGCGAAGTTGCATAAAGAAGTAATCGATCAGTTAAAGAGTTTAAGGAATACATAATTTGTTTATATAATTCTTTTAGACATTTAATTTTTTTGTACAATACTTCTGAGTTTTATTTTTTTTATGTTGAACCAAATGAGTGCAATGTATATTAAATAATTTATAAATAATTAATGTAAGGACTTTAGATTCCAGAGATCTTTTCTATTATTTATAATTTATTAATTATTGAGCTTTTATAAATTTTGTACATTGTTTAACGACTGAGTGTTTCCCCTCCCCAAGACAAAATCCCGGGTGAGCAATATATCTTTTTATTGGGTTATTGTATGAAGGGAGGTAGGTGCTAGCAATTAACGTGCTACCCCTGGGGATGCCTGTTCAAAATGCAAAAATTCCTCTCTCTGGTGCACTCTAATAAATGTTTCATATTCTACACAATTGTTCAGCTGGAGAAAGACCCACGTGAAAGTGAATTCGAAAATACAAGAGTATTAAGCCTAATTAAATTTGCTCGAAGTGACAACCTAATGGATAAATGGTTAACCCGTTGTGCTTATAGGAGGAACTTGGTTCGAAGTCCTGAATCCGTGTTTATGGTAGGGATGAGCAGGACAATTTCATCGGCTGAAAATTCCCTTCATTTTGTTGGAAGGATGGAATTTTTCTTCTTCATTTCAAGTCGTAATTACACAATAGACCACTGTTGATTCATCAAAAGGGTTGTGGTAAACAGGCGTCGAAGGTTTATGGGCCATTTTATAAATGCAATTGGTAGAAATATTTAAAAGTGTTTGATTTGCTTACTGTATTAAATTACCTAATTTACATAAAAATGATATTTCTATACTGTTACATTATCCATGTGACATTTTACGAAGATCTCTAATATTTACTACTCATATTTATACTCCTTATATATATTATTTTTCTTAAGCGTTTATACATACCGATGAATATTCTGGCACAACGTTTTGAATAAAACATTGTGCCAATTTTGAAAATGAGGATGTGAAAGTCAATTGCAGACTTCGAAGAATCTCAAGAATTCTGATTAAAAGTATAATAAAATTCTTTTTTAAGAGTGTGATAGTGGAGTATTTAAAAATTCCAGTTCAGTTCAGGAAAGAATTATTTTTATTATTATTTTATTTTTTATAATTATTTTTTTCTAATTTCATTTTTCTTCCATAGGTGACTTTGTACTGCTTGACGGAAAGAAGGGAATTTTACGAAGATTGCCACAGCCAGAGTCATGAAGCATTTATCATTCGTTCATATCTTTCTCATAATTCTGAGACTTGGAGTTAAAGGAACTGTTTCTATTTCAAGAATTATTTAACATCATCGTCAATAGAATATACGATGTAAATGTTACCTATAAAATTACTTTTATTCATATTTTTACTAAAAAAATCATATTTTATTTATTAATTTAAAATTTTATATTTTTGCGAAATCATTTATAAGAAATTTATGTTTTTGATTAAATGAAATTCTTAACAGAGTGGGCGGATAAGTTTCTAAACTAATAAAGAAAACAGCATTTTTTAAAAATATTTTGGCCTTTATTTTTTAAAACAATCTCCACAAATTTTAATACACTTATCATATATAGGTGCTCTATTTTAATAAGGCCGTTTTTTATTAAAAACGATTCGTGTAGCTTCTGAAAATGTCCATTTACAGCATCAATAACTTCGTAAATCGTTGCCCATCAAGCCATTTTTTAGGTTAGGATAAAAGTGGTAGTCGCTAGGTGCTAAATCTGGCGAATACTACTGACGAGCAAGCAATTCGAACTTTTGTTCGTTGATTTTAGCTATTGCTATATGATTGACGAATGAGCTGGAGCATTGTCATCGTGAAACAATATTTTTTTTTCGATAGATATTATTACTGTATCACCGACCTGCCCTAAGGCTCATGGCACTTTTTCGATAGATATAGTCAAAAACTTGTATTTCAAACGCTGTGAATATTCACCATTGATTATTTTACAGTTTTTTGTTTTGCTCAGTATGATCAATGGTTGTTTTATCCAATATGATCCATGAATAAAAATTTCTTTTGACTCTACGAAAACAGATTTCATAACCTTGTTGGCTCACAAAGAATCTTGCCTTTTTCCGTGTTTGTTCATTAGCCTCTGTATATTAGATTGACTGTTGTTTGCTTTTAGGAGTTCCCTGGCCAAGAATGACGCAAAAATTCTCTGAACTACCACATATAGAATGCTAAATTCTAGTTAAGATTGTTACTATTCAATTTTTTTTAACTTGCCACCCACCTTGCCCAGAGCTTCTGCATGTCCAAAATGACATAAAATATTACCTACATGTGTTTCTGATATTTTAACTAGTTTTGATAGTTCAGCTACCTCACTCAGTTTTAATCTATGGTCTTCCAGTACGATTTTATGGGTCTTTTCTGAATTTTTCTTAAAACAAACTTTCAAATGGAAGTATTTTATAGCAGTATTTTATTCATGGTCATGAAAGTAGCTGTAGTATATGACTTGCTTAAAATGCTGTCAAATGTATATTAACTAAGCGATTGTCATAAAATTTTATACATGAGCTAGTAAAGGATTGCATTCTAGACTTCTGGTGCCAGTCTTATCAGCTCACCGTCATATTCTAAGAGAACATAAGCGAAGTTAAAAGTTGTTTACAAATTCTCATAGTATGTTACGCTTATAAGAAAAAAAATCAGATAATTAATTGCATTATTTATTAAAAATCAATTAATTGATTATTAATTATTGATTAATCAATTAATTAATTTATTTATTAAAAATCAGATCATAAGTGCGTTATGTTGAAACGACAACAACATAACAATCGACAACTACTTCAAACCTGAATTAAATTTAGAAGCTACATTAATTTTGCAATTATTTTTTTTGTGTGTAATCTATTATGACATAAAACTCAATGAATTCAATTAAATCATTGCAATGAAATTAAAAATACAACTTAAAAAATTTGCTTCATGAGTTATTAAATTTTTAGTCAGGCAGTCTGGGTAACCTAGTGAACTGGGTTTCGGGATACCGAACAAAGGGATCTTGTTTCAAAAACTGATAAATTGTGCTGAACCGCAAGCTTCCATATTTATGCCAAGAATAGAAAAGATAAATTCCTAGGTTGCAAATTTCTGAGAAGTAGGGTACGAACCCCCCAAATCACTCGTCGTTTAGTCCAGATTGTAATAGCAAAAAAATGAGAGCAGTGTAACAGATTCAAAGGGCGAAATTTCTCTTCATTTGGTTCGCATGATAAATTGGAAGCTGTTAATTTTTCGCAAATCAACCCCCGAGGGATTTCCTTTCAAGTTGTAAACAGATGTTTTCAATTATTAAATGAATATGCTTTAGATGACGCTCCCTCATATGTGGGGTCTTCTGCCAAATGTTTCTTTACACAGCAGTTTGATGACAGTATCATCTCCCACCATTCCACGTTCCCGTGATCGCAAAGCTCCTGCGATGCCATTCCAATGGATTTCTAGCTATGGCGTTACCTGAAATCTACATTGCATTTAATCCACAAACTTCATCTGATTTGAAAAATTCCACCGGACGCCAGGTTCAACAGATTCCTCTTGTCATGGTACATACTTCTATACTATATACAATATATACAATAACGCCTCATGCAAAGTGTTATCGTCTGAGAAGGTTTGATTTGGTTTGTCGCCCTACGATCATCTTGTGCCTACGAGGGCTAAACAGACCGGAACCTACAGTTTAAGGTGGATTCCGAACCACTCACAAATATTCATGCCACTGCCAGGAATCGAATCTGAAGCCTGACGTATGTGGTACCAAAGGCCATAGTACTGACCAATTTGCTAGCGCTGTATTTTTATATATTAACATCTATGCAGATTTTCTAAATAACATTTTGTGAAATGAAAGGAAAAAAATAAACACTAAAACAAATTGTTAATTT